>CAXIWN010000009.1:3707001-3968548 GCA_964036215.1 Oscheius sp. DF5033 | reverse complement strand
TCTCTAATGTTCATATAACATTTCTGCTTCCTGAGAGGTTAAAGGAAGGGCTACGGATTCCTCTCTATTGAATTTTCTGCCTGATAAAACAGCAAAAAAAAATATGGAAAAGATCCAACAAATTTCACTTCGGAGTGGAGAAAAGACGGGGTAACGTCTGAAAATAATTTGTTTTTGAGAAAATTCTGGAAATTCTTACCTTTACAAACAAAAAACCATGAAAAACAAGAAGAATAACAAAAATTTTAGCTTGAGAATGGAACATCGAAAAACCGGCATGGGATTTCACTTTGGAGTGGTGAAAAGGCGGAGCAGCGCCTGAAAATAAAGAAAACATTGACAAATTGAAGTAATATATAAGATAAAAAGTAGGAATTTACGCCTCCAGTTGATGGAAAAGATGGAATAACGGCTAAATTTGATAAAAGATTCGAAAACTTGAATACGAACGCACCTTTCCCAGGTAAACGGGAGCCAGGACATAAAACCACGGATTTTTCACTTCAAATTGTAGAAAAGACGGGACAACGCCTAGAAAGAAAACATTGGTTGTCACATGAAAACCTTACCTTCGAAAATTCCAATAAAACAAAAAATAGGAACATTGAGAGAAGAAAAGACGGGACAACGCCTAAAAATTGCCGTATTTCCATAAAAATACGGCTTACCTTTAGAAATCGAAGAATTACATGAAAAAGACGAAAAATACGAGAAAATTAGGAAAATTGACCCTAAAAATGTGATATTAGATGGATCAAAGAATAGAGAAAATAGAAAAATGAGTGAAAGTCAGTTTATGGCGGCTCATAAAAGAAATGCGCCATTGAGTGGCCAACACTAGTGGAGTCTTTAAATTGAGTTTTTGGATGTCAAAAGAGGCCAAAAAAAGAAAAGGGAAATGGGAAGGAACTGCCAAGAACAAATAGAGAACGGGCGAGTGGATTCGATTCGGAGACTGACGTGGCATTTATGTGCTGCGCTGACTGTGAGAATTTGACATAAAAATGAGACGACTGCCTGCGCCTACGATTCGTAGACCTTACGAAGGGAAAATTCGCAATAGTCGCGACAATTATTTGAAATGGACGAGATGAAAGCCAAAATGATCGAAACGAATTCCCTATGGAAAAGCTGCTAATTTTTTCGATTTTTGCTGATTTTACAAAATAAAATTCACTTTGGCCTAATATTTCAGCCGTTTCCCTTTCATTTGAAGTAATTTTGGAATTTGACGATCAAAAAAAGGAATTTCGACAGGAATTATGATCCTGCAAGCCCAGAATAGGAAAAACAATGAAAATAACAGCCGCCGTCGGCCGAAAATCCACATTTTTTTGCGTTTTCAAACATACAATTACCATTTAGGAGGTAAAAGCGGGACTTGCTATAAATAAATGTAAAAGAAAGCATTGAAAACTGTGAGCTGCCGAGGGTACCAACATAAAATTGCCCGGCATGAGGCGAATTTTTTTATGTAAAGCTCCAAGGGATGTTTTGAAGAGCCACAACCAAGGGAAAATGGCGTAACAACATGAATCGGAACTATTCCTGTTCAAAAATTTATAAAGATCTACCATAACATGGAAAAAAAATGCGAAGAATTGGATCAGTGGCGTGTGTTTGGCAGCGAATTCAAATCGATCCAGGGAAAGGGCACCGCGTGCGGATAGACAGGGTCGAGGGGACAAACACGAAAGAGGACAAAAGAGTGTACATCCATGGCTGTGACATCCACCGTGTGTCAAGTCGGATGGTTTTTTGTAAAAGGTGACATCCACCATGTTATTCCCTCTCTCTCTCGCACACATAATCTGTGTACTTTCAGTCATAGCGCGAAAACTTTCCGATTCTTCAGCGATGCCCTACATCGTCGAGCCAGCTATTAAGACTACTGTAAGACCAAGTACCCTGTCCTTAATCATTTAATTACGCCTTCAGGTACGGTAGCTATATCCTCTTCAGGCATGCCCCCCTTGCCATCGATCGTAACGGTTCACGGATCGCTCTCGAGGTGGCCCGTATAGTCTGCCGCTACACCAGGGTGATCTACCACGCCCAATTGACCCCTTAAATATATAGAGATTGGAACCATAACAATTTGGAATGAAAAAAACCCTTCATAAATTTGGGGGAAAAAACGTCGTAAAATTTCAATAGGGTTCATAATACGGACAATGTTCGGGCCTTTGGTTTCCTCCAGTGGGGAGCCAGCCTTGTTGTATCTGGGGATCTGAAAAATAAATCAATTTCAGACTGTTTTTCCGTTTAGCTGACCGGTATGTGGACGATGGTTTGGTCCGCTGAAACCACTATTCAAGTAATCTGTCTGCTGTTGCATATTTACACTTCCTGAAATATTTGACTCCTTCTATAAAAAATAGAAACCTACCATTGTTGTAATATTGTCCTGAGAAACAATTAGTACCATCGACAGCAGATTGACATGTCGCCGGTAAACTAGCTAAAAGGGCAAAAAAACATGAGAAAACCAACAACCTACCCCCGTTTCCTTGTCCTTGAGTCGCCCAAGAAGAAGAAGTCCATGTCGATACATCGTTCGGTGGGTAATCTTGACAATATTGGCCTCTCATTTCATCAATGTTGCTATCCTGGGCACTCATTTTCTTTATTTCCAGCCGCAAAGGATGGTGCTTTTTTAACAGTAATTTTTTTTCTGGCCTCTAGCACTTTTTCCTTTTTTTTGTACATTTTTTTCCATTGCTCTGAATCAGGTAATCTTCTCAAACTTCTGAAAATGTCAAATTTACCAAACAAAAAAAAGAATTCACCTTCTTTCCATGTCCACATTGGACATGGAATTATTTCACTTTGGCGTGGAAAAAAGACGGAGCAGCACCTGAAATTGAGCGATTTCTTGATAAATTGAACTAATTCTTACCTTTACAAACAAAAAAATAAAAAGAAAACATGGCAAGAAATGCCAAAAAATTGACTTTAGGGTGGAGAAAAGACGGGATAACGCCTGAAAATTTGATTGAATCGGCTGGTTTGACAAAAACTTGCCTTTGAAATTGTAAACAAATCAGATAAAACACCGTAAAACGGGCAAGAAATTTCACTTTGGAGTGAAGAAAAGACGCAGCAGCGCCTGGAATTGAGCGAATTATTCATAAATTGGAATAATTTTTACCTTTACAAACAAGTAGCAGAAAACGTGGCAAAAGATGCCAAAATTTCATTTTGGAGTGGAGAAAAGACGGGGTAACGTCTGAAATTCCGTATTTTTTTTACACGTTTTATTTCCTGTTTTATCACACCATCTTTGATATCTCCCATAAGTTTATATGGGGTCAAAACAAAAATCCAGCAATATTTCACTTTGGAGAAACGCATAGTTTGAGTAAATTAGGGCTGTTCTTACCTTTGCAAGCAATAAAGAACACATAGAACAGGGAAAGCAACAAGATTTTTGAATTGGGAATGGAGAAAAGACGGGGCAACGCCTAAATTTTTTTTGGTTCCTTAAATTGTAGAATATTCTCACCTTTAGCGAATAAAATAGCAAAGAAGTAGTGAAAAAAATTGAAATTTACGCCTCCAGTTGGTGCAAAAAATGGAATAACGGCTAAATTTGATAAAAGATTCGAAAAATTGAATGCGAACGTACCTTTTCCCAGGTATACAGAAACCAGAACATAAAAACCTAGTATTTTTCACTTGAAATTGGAGAAAAGGCGGGATAACGCATAAAAATTAAAAAAAAATTAACGGAAATAACCTCGTGACGAGAAGAATGTGCTTGGGTCAGTTTATGGCGGCTCATAAAAGAAATGCGCCATGTGTGCGGCCAAAAGTTGTGAGGACTCTCACTTGACAGTTTTTGGTTTTACCAAAAGAGGCAGAAAAGGAAAGGAAAATGGGAAGGAAGCATCAACGATGCGTAGACCCTACGAAGGGAAGATTCGCGAAAGTCGCGACAATTACTTGAAATGGAAGAGCAGAAAGCCAAAATTATCGGATCGAATTCCCCCCGGAAAGCTGTGAATTTCTTCTCTTTATATCTTTTGCTGTTTATAAAGATCCACCAAAAGATGAAAGAAATGCGTAGAATTGGATTAGCGACGCGTGTTTGGCAGCGAATTCAAATCGATACGGGAAAAAGGGAATAGGCAGGGCCGAGGAGACAAACATGAAAGAGGACAAAAAATGAGGGGTCACAGGTGATAAAGGAAATAGAGCGGACGGAGAAGGGACACATGGGCGGAGGATGGGCAAGATGAGCTGGCAATAACAGAAGGCTATTCAAAGGGACCGGCGACTTGTTCTCTCAAAATAGAAATAATTTGAAAGCAATCATGAGCCGTTTTGAGGTTCGGAAATAGTGGGCCGGATCCTAGCTCTTGGACTCGAACCGACTTCTGCGTTTGATTGGATGGCTATAATGTAAACAAAATTGCTAAAGGGAATACTTGAAATTTTAGCAAAGGGTGGAATAAGTCTAAATTCTCTGATTTGGTACAGTTTGATTGAAATTTGCTCGTAATAATCTACAAAGAAGCAAATCTCCCATAATAAGCACGTCTCGAAGCTATAGAAGATGGAAATCTTCGATGAGGAGAGCAGTTTTCCAGTGGAAACATGGATGCTAACGGTTTTTTCAAAGGGATCTGGGTCCAAATACTGGTTCATTTCCCCATAGGCGTTTAATCTTCTTATATATTTATTGTACATTCAAATATAAACAAACAGCTTATAAAAAGGAAATGAGAGGCGGAGAAGGGAGCGATCCATAGCGAAACGGAGGGCGATAAGATCAGGGTGCTAACAGACGAACAACCGATGACAACTGAGTAAAACATTCTTTCTAATTCTAAAAAGTTCATAAAAACGAGAAGAGTTAATTCTTACCTTTTTGAGAAAGGAAGGGGAAAGCTCACCGCCTGGCACGGCTTTTTCTCTTTCAGTTCCATTAGAATTGTGCCTTGTTTATCATCTAAAATAGACATAATTCCTGGTTAAAAAAAGAGAAAACGTACCAACGTCGCATGGTTTGTGGATCATAAATTTTTCTTTTTAAAAAGTGGACCGGTTTTCTTGGCAGAAATTCAGCATTCTTTGGCAGAGGTGGAATCGCGAGTTTCTTGTTCTGGTATTGGTTTAGAACCGTCTTTCTTGAAGTTTCCTTGTCCTCGCTCTAAAAATAATATTAAAAAATCATAAGAATTATTACTTGGCTTCTCGGGGAGATCTTTGTAGTAGCAGCTTATGATCTGTTTTCGAACTTCATATTTATTAATTTTCTTTTTGTTGTATATTCTGAGGTCGTCTTCGTTATGCTCTTTCTAAATTCATGATTTAAAGGGATCCTCACCCAGTAGAAAAAAAAGATTAAAAGAATAGATCCGCCGACGCTAATTTTCCCTGATTTTCAGGGTAAATGATTTTGTTAAAAATCAAATCGCATGCTTTTTCTCGAATTTCCTACTATTTTTCCTGTAAGTTTTTAGTGCAAAATAATCTACAGACGACGGGGAATTTTTCAAAGAAAACCTTACAAAAATCCATGCAATACAAAGCTCAAAAAATACAAAAGAAGATCTAGATCAAAATCTTTTACCCAGAAAATCAGGGAAAGTTTAGCGTCGGCGGTTCTATCCTTTCAATCTTTTTTTCTACTCCCGGAAGGCCCCTTCAAATGTCTAATTTCGGCTGTACCAGGGCAGATTTACCGTCAATTCGGGCAAATTTCCCATGTTTCTAATCAGAAATGAACGGTAAATTTGCCCCAAAAATTAGACCTTTGAAAGGTCGCCATTTTTTGTCATAATTATAAAAATTTACCAACCTGTCCGTGCTCTATAGCCCCGGCACGATTGTCCATTTTTTGTACACAGGCGGCATTCATAGAAGGGAATTTTTAGTTTTAATGCTGGATATCGGTGTGAATCCTCTTAGACCATTTCAAGCACTGTATTTTTTTGTTTACCTGAAAATTAGAAAAAGTAAAATAGCAAAAAATTTGTGATTACATTTTGTTGCCTATTGGGATGGGTTCAGCATTAGCATCCGTTTCATAATCCTCGGCTTCACATCATTCGGCCCGATTCAGAAACATCAGCCGGCAATATTAATTTCTGATAATAAGCGGTATGTCGATGACATTGTGTGGGGTTTGTGAAATGATAACGCCATTGACGAAAAGAGTGTCCATCTGAACATGTGGTGTTATTTTGCTCCCAATATTACCTTGTTGTATGGGTTAGGATCCAAATATGAACATGGACCGGTAACAAAATTAATATTCCGGTAGCGGTTCTACACAGCCAAATACCATTTCAGCCATTTCCTCCGTGCTAAATCGCTTCTTTTCAACTGGGTCTTGCGTAAATCTGGACGCTTCCAGTTCTGGGACTAGAGGTTCCAAAAAAATAAAATGTACCAAAGTCGCATGGCTTGTGTTTTTTTTTAAAAAAATTCAAAGATTATGCTTTTTGCAGGCCCTCAACACCGGTTACTTTTTCTTCCTTGAAATCGTAGTCAGCCGTCAAGTTGATGTCATAGAATCGGTCGACAAGAGGAAACTGAAGCGGTTTAATTAAAATTTTAAAAAATTCCTTACTTTTCTAGGAATATTCACCATCACCTCCTAGTTTCAATTTTTGCTTGCGCTTTTTTTAACATTAATTAATGTTGCTTCCGACGATGCGGTAACTTTTTCTTTCGCAAAATGGAGCTGTGCCTATCCTGAAATTCCCGGAAACTTCTAAATTTCGAAGAAAACTAACACTCTGGGAGCTTTTCTTTTTTTTTAAATTTTTCACCTTCTTTCCATGTCAACATTGGCAATGGAATTCACTTTGGAGCGAAGAAAAGGCGGGGTAACACCTGAAAATGAGCGATTTCTTGATAAATTGAACTAATTCTTACCTTTACAAATAAAAAATAACAGAAAACGTGGCAAAAAATGCCAAAAATGTCACTTTGGAGTGGGGAAAAGACGGAGCAACGCCTGAAATTGAGTGAATTATTCATAAATAGGAATAATTCTTACCTTTACAAATAAAATAGCAGATAAAACAACATAAAAATTGGAAAAATCCAACAAAATTTCTCTTTAGAGTGGAGAAAAGACGAGATAACGTCTGAAAATTTGATTGAATCTGCTGGATTGACAAAAACTTGCCTTTGAAAAAACAAAACAGATAAAACATCGAAAAACCGGCATGGGATTTCACTTTGGAGTGGTGAAAAGGCGGAGCAGCGCCTGAAAATAAAGAAAACATTGATAAATTGAAGTAATATATAAGATAAAAAGTAGGAATTTACGCTTTCAGTTGGAGGAAAAGATGGAATAACGGCTAAATTTGATAACAGATTCGAAAACTTGAATACGAACGCACCTTTCCCAGAAAAAAACAGAAGCTAGGACATAAAAACCACGGATTTTTCACTTCAAATTGTAGAAAAGACGGGACAACGCCTAAAAATTGCAGTATTTCCTTAAAAAAAGGGGGCTTACCTTTAGAAATAGAATAATTACATGGAAGAGACGAAAAATACAAGAAACTTAGGCAAATTGACCCTAAAAATGAGATATTAGTTGGATCAAAGAATAGAGAAAATAGAAAAATGAGTGAAAGGAAGTGACGTGTTTTTGACAGATAATTCAAATCGATACGGGAAAAGGGCACAGCTGGAGGATAGGCAGGACTGAGGAGACAAACACGAAAGAGGGCATTCAATAGGGATATAAAAAGAAGTGGAAATGGGAAATAATAATAATAACATGGAGTGAAGAAGGCGAAAGCCAAAATGATCGAAGCGAATTTTCCCCGGAAAGCTGCGAATTTCTTCGCTTTTCGCTGATTATTAGGCATTACGGTTGCTTTCGAAGTAATTTTGCAATTTGAAGATCGTAAAAGAAGGAATTTCGAAGGCATTTATGAGCCTCCAAGGCCAGAATTTGTGAAAATAAACGAAAGAACGGCTTCTCGTGGCCAAAAAGTTCACTTGTTTGTGTTTTCTAACATGAAATAATCTAACTAGCAGGTAAAAATGGGCCCCGTCTTATAAGAAATGGAAGAGGAAGCGTTGCAAAATGTGCATTGCGCCACAGTATCAACGTCAAATTGTTCGGTATGAGGCGAATTTGTTTTATGTCAACTACGGAGCAGGAAATTTCCTTTTCTATTCATTGAAGACTGAAATTATCCTTCTAATTTCCATATTCTGGGGGTTCTTTACCCGCAGGAAGTCTGGTAATTTGTATTCGTTGAACGGGAATTAGACATTTTCTTAGGGTTGGCAAAATTCGAGCTTAGGCCTGCTAGGCTGGGGAAAAAAGTGGAACCCTGATTTTGGCACTGATTTTACCTCAACAGATTAGAGCCATTAATTAGAAACTGACACGTTTGGAAAAACCTCGAAATTTCTATTTCGGACAGCAGAAAAAAAAGTAATATGGGAATTTTTATGGTTTTAGGCTCCATTTATCAATAAAAATTTGAAATTATGACAATTCGAAGAATTGTCCCCTGTTGAAATGAGACGACTGCCTACGCCATCTATTAGGGTAGGTCCCGTAACTTGAAATAACTCTCATATCTTTTGATTGTGATGTGCTATCTCCAAACGGTTTTCTGTTTTGGATAGCGCCCGGTCTGAGCACCTCAGCCCACTAGAAATTTTGGCTCTACATCCACATGGCGAGTTTTGGTGAAGGGTCGAGGTTTTGAAAAAAATCACTTTCGGTCATTTTCGACGGGAAAACGGCATCCTGCGATTTTTCGATCATAGAGGGGGAAGCATAACTTTTTATGCTGAGTACGATGGAATTAAAAAAAAATTAATACAACGGTCCTGGAGCGAAATAGACTAAGCGCAGCAGGTAAGTGGCGCTGCATCACGCAAACGACCAGGGTTCGGATCCGCCCCAACAAAAAACCTTTTTGCTTTTTTTCTTTTTGCTTTGCCATTATCCTTGAGGTCAATTATGTCTTTTTGTCAACTTTTATCCAGAAAAAAATTTAGAAAAAAATTTTAAACTTCGACTTTTCCAATTTTTACCGATTTTTCGGGTATTTTCAGCCAAATTTCCTCTTTTCAACGAATTTCTTTGTAGGAGTGATCTCTGTATTGATTTTCTAGACTCCCACATATGTGGTTATTAGTTCTACCGCCGTTTGAGCCTTACAGAAAAGAGTATTTTTTGGCAATCATCAACTAGAGGAGCTAGACATATACTCTAATTTTCAGTTCATTTATAAGTTGAGTGGAATTGGTTCCAATCGCTTTCTCCATGCGAAATAAGCTTAGATTTGCTCAAAGGAGCGATTTATAGAGCGTAGATGATTGTTTGTGGCCTGCATGGTCGGAATCGGGGGAAAAATGCGAACTCCGAGGGCTACAAATTTTTCTCTGAATTTTTTTCTGGATAAAAGTTGACAAAAAGACATAATTGACCTCAAGGATAATGGCAAAGCAAAAAGAAGAAAAGCAAAAAGGTTTTTGGTTGGGGCGGATCCGAACCCTGATCGTTTGCGTGATGCAGCGCCACTTACCTGCTGCGCTTAGTCTATTTCGCTCCAGGACCGTTGTATTAATTTTTTTTTAATTCCATCGTACTCAGCATAAAAAGTTATGCTTCCCCCTCTATGATCGAAAAATCGCAGGATGCCGTTTTCCCGTCGAAAATGACCGAAAGTGATTTTTTTCAAAACCTCGACCCTTCACCAAAACTCGCCATGTGGATGTAGAGCCAAAATTTCTAGTGGGCTGAGGTGCTCAGACCGGGCGCTATCCAAAACAGAAAACCGTTTGGAGATAGCACATCACAATCAAAAGATATGAGAGTTATTTCAAGTTACGGGACCTACTCTAATATTGCAAGCCCAGAATTTGAAAAAATAAAGGAAAAATGGCTTCTCACAGATAAAAGTTTACCTTTTTTTTGTTTCATTTCTACTTCACTTTAGCTTAGTTTTTGCCATGGTAGGCTGCTCCTTGCCGCTGTCTCAGCTGCTATTTTAGAGTTGCGCTGACTTTGTTCTGGGTGTTGCCGAGGATTTGCTCATCAGATATATCCGTCGAGAAATGAAAAAGGAGAGAAAGCGAGCCGAGAAGCAGAAGGAGAAGGCTGAAAAAGAGAAGAAATTGGAAGAAGAGAAGCTGCGAAAGATCCACAGTGATTAGCTCTAATAAAGTGAATGCTAAGCGTTCAATTGGTCTTGTTATTTCAGATTAAATTTAATACATTTGATTTCCGAAGAGATTTGGGATTTTGAGCGGTTAAAATAAATGGCAGAATTTCCTTGTTACTGATGCGAAAGGATTGGATCATAGGTTTTTCTGCATGAATTTCTGTTAAAATTATTCTATATTCAGATTGGGGTGCCCGAATTTCTTGCCGAAGTAGCGAATTGGATGAACAATTGCAGGAAAACAGAATAACTTCACCTTTGGAGCCTATCATCGTTATTTTGGTCGACGTCTCCGTCCGGAACTGTACATACTTTTTAAAATAAATCCTCCTAATCAAATTCTTCCTCTGTTATCTTCCCCTTTATGGGTAAAAGTCCATTTCTTGCAAATTATAGTCTGTTTTCAATCTTGGGGAAACGAGCGTTGCAGGACCCCCTGAAAATAAGGCAAGTTTTAAGAATTTTCATTGAAAAAAGTCAAATTCAAATGCGCGTGGTTCTTGTGGCCCCGCTACTTCCCCCAAAATTGGATATCGACTATAAAAAACAAGTTTATTGTAAAAAATGATCATAAAATAACAGAAAAATAGATAAAAACATGAGAATCACTGTAAGAACAGTCGTTATTCTCCTTCTGAAGACAAAAGAACCTGCTCTTCTGCATGGCAGAGCTGACGGCAATCTGGACACGGCATACTTTGACCTCCACGAATCACAGTTCTAAATTCCCGTCTCCTTTCTTTTTACTGGAGCTTACAAATATTCACAGCGACAAATTGGACACGCGAAATGACCAAGATATTCCGGTCCCAAAGGCGAACTTTGATCCATCTGAAAATTCTTATCTCTGGAAATAAATTGAAACTCACAGGGCAATTTTCAGCGGTGTGATCTTTGCTATCACATAATTCGCAATTTGAAGAAGGCTCAGGTACAAAGGAGAGCCCGCTGGGTCCTGGTTGTGGTGAATTGCTTCGATTTGATTCTGGCGAGGAGGAAAATGCACCCGATTCTGGCGAGGAAGCAGGTGGTAATATTGAGGTTAAAGTCTAAAATACCGTAAAAATAATAAAAATATCCGCTTACAGGATCAAAAGGCTGGCTGAAATCCCCGTTAGAATCTCTTTTAAAAGCTCGGGAAATTGATTTTCTCCATTTGCTTTCCGGTGGGCATTCTCTGCTAGTCGAAGGGCCGTATGATAACGGAACAGTCAGCTCAAAACCCAAAATTTAGGCTAAACTCGAGCTTACAAATTTGGCCACTAAAGCTGGATCGATCCTTACAGGAGGGGCTATTTGGATCACAGGAGGTTCTACGGGCTGGACAGCTTGAGAAGCTGAATTGGAGCTCCTTATAGGCTCAGAAAAATATCGCTAAAATGGCAATATTCCCCGGCATACAGCCAACTAACCGAATTTTCAGATCTGTCAAAGACTTCTCCACAAAAAGGACAGCGACCAGTGTTTCGAATGGCTGTTACAAGGCAATATTTACAGCTGATTCTACCACAGCAGCGAGTTCTTACTGGATTATTGGGCCTTTGAAGACTACAGATGCCGCTGAAATCAATTGTGAGATCAAAAATGACATAAAATGGGGTTTTAATTGGTTTTCTATGTTTTTCACTGTTGACAGTTGTTTTTTTTGGCTACGCCTGCACGCTTCTTATCACTTCCCTAAGAATCGAACCCCCTTTTTCGTCACTAATGATTCATTTTTGACTCACCAGGAGCCTTCAGAATCCGGATGCCGGGATTGTGGGAAACCTTGAGGCAATCCAGATCTTCTTACCACGTCGCCAATGTTACTGGCAGCTAAAGAGTTAATTTTATATTTATTTCAAGTATTTTTTTCAGGAAATAAGAAATAAAATGAACTTACCGGCTCGTTTCGCAGGCGGAGAACCACTGCGCTTTCTATTTTCAACCTGAGGAAAGATTCTCTTGCAGGAAAAGCATCTCGGTTGAGTTTTTAATACACGAACATTCTTAGTTATTAACAACAGGCATTCCTTGCAGTAAATCGACCCACAACAAAAGACGGAATAAGGTTGTAATGCAGATTTTTTGCAAAATACGCTGAAATTGTCAAATTTACTGAAAGTTCTAAAACGGTTATCATATCGGACGCTGAGCCCTTCAATGCTGCTGCCACTTACCAAAGATTTGCTGGAAGCACAACTTGATTGTTAGCCATGGTTGCGTTTGATTCAGAGTAGGTCAGCGCTCAAGCTCTAGAACTTTCAGAAATAGTAAAATAAGGTCTACTAAGCCTAAGCCCACATTTTAACAGAAAAAGAAAAAGAAAGAAATCTTTTAGAGGGCATTTTAGTGAGAAAGTAGGGGAAATGTCACCCAAAAAAGGCCAACTTTCATCGCGGTGTAGCTCACCAAGTGAACTTTTAAAATCGGTTTAAACGCTTGGCATGGGCACTACTAAGCCTAAAGTGGCGGAAAGTGAAATAGGGTAAAAACGCGTTTCCTTGGCACTTGCTATGTGATTTTTGCCAATTTTCTCTTTCCTACAAAATTGTTGAGAGGAGAGAAAATTTGCTTTTAGGAAAATGAATGTCTAAAGTCGCTCAGTCGAGTTCAGCAATGCTTGTAGCTCCGAATGCCTATCACTTAAATAGCGTGGTCGGGTCGAGTGTTTTGCGCGAAATGATAACGGAAAATTTTTGGCAAAGTGATTTGAGCACGAAAGCCTCTAAAAATGGACATTTTTTAAAGATTTTCTTTCTAGAAGAAAGCATGTTGACAGAGGTCTGCCCGCGGTCAGGACCCCGCCCTATCAAACTTGCCAACCAATGTATCAGAGCCGTTAGGTGGTTAATATTTTAGGATAAGATAAATGAGGAAAAAAAGAACTTTAGAGAATGGCTGGCAGTGTCAAAAGTCGTTAGAATCCAACATATTTATAGGCTCGGTTGGATTAGTAAATCGATATCTGAATGTGTTGCTTGCTGAATTAGATGCAATGTGACGATTTGGGTTCTCTTGACGCCTCTCCCGAGCTCTCTCTCGCGCGGCAACCATACTCGTTTTTATTTACTTACAGCTGATCCTAACTCAGAAAATGATAAGGAATTCAATGGTGATGTGCTTAGCGTGGGCTCCGGGGGTTCCGGTGACACCATCCGGTTATTTTGGCGAGAAAACATGATTTTTTATACATTTTCACAAATTTCTCCCACAGAACATGGTGAAATTTTAAATATTTTTTACACCAATGTACTCAGCTCGCCGAGATCTATTGAATGATATGTAGAAAGTAGACTTTAGACGGGATAGATTTTCTCCAGAAAGAGGTTTAAATAGTTGGGAAAAAGGCAGTTTTTCAACCCGAGGGAAGGCGGTAACCCCGGGTCCTGACACGGCGCAGCCTGGCCCTGGGCTGGCCTAAAATTTTTGCCAAGGGATTAGGGAGACAAGAGCAGCGAGAAAACAGAAAAAGTGATTTAACAAACTTTATTACCAGATCCATGTACAATTTAGTGGGAAGGGCCGGAACCGTACGAAGTCTGAGCGCTTTTAGCCAATGGCAGCATCTTGTAGGGATAATATTTCTGATCACAGGTGGGACAATTGGCCGACTGGTTGGCATAGACTTTACGCCTGAAAAAAATAATAAAAGCCTTATTAAAATGGATAATTACTCACGAGTAAGTGCGGTGGCATTGTTCACAGTAGAAAAAACCCTTCGAAAGTCTCGATCCTTGATAAGGGGTCAGCGGATGTTGCTCCCTCTGAAAATGGACTCAAATCTTCAAGAAAATTGAACGCCTAACCTTAGGGCATGACCGGATATCATGATCCGGTAAATAGCAGATATCACAAATGTACTCCGGCATGCCTGGAGTAGAGGGAGGGGCCATCACAGCTCTTTCTACTTCTTGGTTGATATCAACGGGAGCAGCTACCTGGACCAAATAAGATTTAAAAATAATAAAATCAATAAAAAGTTACCTCTTGCAGGCTTGGAAAAGGTTTGCCGATGGCTCCCAACTGGTTAATTTCATTCTTAAAAAATTTAAAAATGTGGGAGTTTCCTTACTTGAAGAGGAGTAGTACTCTGATTAGTTCCATCTCCTCCAAAGTTGCTAAAAAGGCTGGAAAACCATCCATTGTTGACAGGAGCTGCTTCCTCCTAAAAGCAGTTTATTTTCCTAAATTAAAAGCCTCTAATAAAAGCTGGAGGCCTAAAAATTAGCTCGTAAGAAAGCCCAGAATCCCCTCTATCTGACTACAATTAAATTTTTGAAAAAGGTTCAGTTTGAGTCGAGTTATGACCTCAACAAGATCTCCTAGCGATTGCGTAATTTCCTTGTGTATGTGCGCTCTTATCAGCTGTCACAGCTCTCTTTTCCTATAAAAAAATAGGAAAAATAACCTAATCTCAAAATAAAAAGAAGGAAACACGAACTTCCAGGTGATGTTGAATATAAGGAGTTTGTGGCCCTGAAGCGGGAGCCAGCTGAGATTCTTCCGGCATTTCTTCATCCACAGAAAAAGGAGTACCAGTCCTCAATGGGACTGAAACGGCATTCTGAAAAAGTTTTAAAAAATGGCCAAAAGTAAGATCTACCTGGGCTAATGGAAATCCATCCGAAGGCGGCTGGCCCCTGGCGTCATTCTAAAAAATCGAAAAAATAAAATCACCCAGGACAAATTTTACCTGAATCAAGGGATTTCCATCCTTTACTGAAAGGAAATCACGATCATAACTGTAACGGTCGCTGTCCATTCTGAAAAATTAAAGAATTAAAATTTTAGGTAAAGAAATCTCTCGGCCGATGTTTTCTGGAAGGTTTTAGGGCTAAACATTGGGCATACAAGAGCTAAACATGGATTTCCCCCTGTATTCAGTCGAAAAATTGACAATGACCCGGTTTACTATAAAAAAAATAACAAATTTCCTGAATTTTTAAGTAAGTTAGAGCAAAATCGAGTGGGAGTCAAAACCAGCCAATGGGGGAAGGGGCGGGGCAGGGCTCTGTCTTCCATTTAAAAATAGCCTATTTTGGATGGTAAACAAAGGCTTTTTGCTTCATTAACTTTGCGAAATATGAAAAAAAAGCTCGGATTACTGAAATATTAAAAAAATAGAGGGCAAATTAGAATGGCCGGATGAAAAAGTGTCGTTTTCGATTTCAAAATCTGGTAGAAACGCCGAGAAGCTATGGGAATTTCGAATATTTTGGGACTGCTTTGTAATGGAGAGACAATTTTCCTGTCAGTAAGTGTTGTGTAAACATTTTGGTCCACAAAAAAGGTTTTCCGTGTATTTTGAGGAAATTCCAAGCAATTTTACCGGGAAAACACGTTCAATAGCCCTTTTCTACCCCTTTCCCTGTCTTCTACCAGCATTTCCAGCAAATCCTTGGGCAAAACTTGTTTTTTTAGGATAAATTCAACTTTTTTTATCATAAAAGGAATATGACAAATTTTGCGGGTAATTTGCAGCTGATAAACGCCTGTGGCGAGCATATCGATTGACCGTGACGTCCCCCTGGAAAGGGAGAAATGAACGTGGTGCGGGGAACCAGGGACTTTGGGCTGTTTATTCATAGGATTTTTGACTAATTTTTGGGATTACAAGGAAGGTCAGGGGTCAAAGAGGATTACGGTAGGAGAAGAACTGAGTCTTAGAAATTTTCATTGGGATAGAGAGAACTTCTCTACGATTTGAACAAGAAAACGGTTAAAAAATTGCAGAAAAGGCAAAAAAAGTGGAAATTAGGCTAGTTGCCCGAGCAAAGTTCGATGCGACCTTTGCTTCAGCGGGACAATACTGTTCGAGTTCTCCGAAGCAGGGAATCCTGGCAGCCTCCAAGCTCTTTCAATTGCCAAGGTCTTACGGGTGCTGCTTCTACCCAATTAACCGACGTTTCATTCCATTTTGATCACCACTTTTGTCTCTTATTTCATAAAATTTCGATTGATCTTTGGCTCTCCACGGCCAAAATAGTGAGTCACCGACTTTTCCAGATTTACTGCGCCGCCAAGAGATGGCCATGCTTTTATTTTTATCAGGAAACAAACAGTTGAATTATTGATTGCTGCCAGCGGCCTGTGACAGCTCCTTGCGGGAATTTCGGGGGACTTTCCAGTGTTTTGAATCAATTATAAATGAGGAGACGCGAGAGGACAAAGTAGAGAAGCTTACAGTAATTAGTGAAGAAATGAAATGGGCCATTTCTCCTTATTTTTTTCCAGCAGAAGTAGTTTTTCAGATTAGATTACCCCAAAAATAGGAGAAAATTGGGCGAACAATCAATGTCATTATTCACTATAAATGAGTATTCATCAAGTCACCGATTTTTCACCTTTTTCCAAATTTTTTTCTATCGTAGGCAAGCTTAGGCGTAGTAATCCATTGCAGTCGTTTAAAATGATTTAAAAAAGACCAACCCGAGGCGGCGGCGAAGCGGAGCTTATTTTGGTGACATTGAGCGCACTTGCTCGCTAAAAACCGCTGTAGAAAATTTTCCGCTCATTATTTTTCTGTCAAAATTTGGGCTTAAGCTTAGTAGAGCCTATTTTCCTATTTCCGAAAGTTTTACGGCTTGAACGCATCCCTGTGCTCCGCAATTCCCAAAAATAAATATTAGTGACATTGAATATTGGCCGAAAATTGAGTGTACAGGAGGCTCTTTTTCAAAACTGCTTCTAGACGATATATAATTCCCAAAGGAAAATAATTTGACGGAAAAGGAGCACCAGAAAAATGAGGAAAATTCGTTAATAAATGTTTGATTTGGGCAAATCTGTTCGAAACCTTATGTTGGCTATCATAACCTGGAATAGAAAAAGATTCTTCAGTTATTTTCGTGCAGGATTTCCGCTTTTTCCATTTTCCAAAAAAAAATATGCCAGGATTTTTTTCAATTTTTTTTAAATTGACTCGTCATGTGACAATCATGTTTCCTTATCAAAAATGAAGACACCGGAGCAATGTAAACAAAGTATCCAGCAGCCGTTATCAAACTCCGTCGTACAAGCTACAACCTTCATTTTGAAATCAAAATCCCGCTAAAGTGAGGGAAAATGGAAAGAGATATCTCTATAGGTTATTTAGAGCTACAGTAATCCTAAAATCTCCCCGTTTTCCAATTTTGGTCTTTTTTATAGAATAATAAATTATTTGAAGGGGAAGAAGAACTCACCATTTCGTACAGAGACTTCACCAATTTTCCATAAATATTTTAGTGGAAAAATTCTCCTGTAGAAAATAAAGCATGAAACGTTGTTGATAGAGTTTGTGTGGCGCTATTCTCCTTTCCTCCTTATCTTTTATTGATAGGAAAATATATTTCACTGCTTGCTGTCGAATATTCTTATCAGAGATGTCACCCTTCTCCGTTTAGTATATGAATTTCAGCTCAACATCGATGTTTCTATACAATTTTATGACCATTGGAAAGAGCAGATTCCCAGCTTTCATAAAAACTAAATTTCAAATGATTTGCATTTAGGGAAAAATCCTACGAAGGCTACGAAAACGACGATTCGATGGCACTTCTTCGCTTATTTTTTAGAATTCGGACGTTGACAGGTTTTTGTACAGTAGTCCGCTTCTGAAATGAGTTTCCAATCCGGGTAAAAAAGCAGCGGTTCTCCTTTTTTTGAGGGAGGTTGCCCTTTTTTTTGGGCAGAAATCTCCGCTTCATGCTTCTCGGAATAACTCGAAGAAGTGAAAAATATTGGCGATTTGTCTGTTCCCAGTCTCAATTTTTGATAGCCAGCTTCTGCGAATAAAAAATTTCAGGTTTTCCCTACAAAAAAAAGATGCTTTTCCCAAAATTTGTGGAAGAAAAGCGATATTGAGACGATCTTGACCAAATTTCGCCAAGTTGACAAGAATTGGACACGTAAACTTGTCAATTTCTGGTCAAATCGACATCGCTTCTGCCGTCAGTCAGTCTTCTCTCGTCTTTGGCCGGCGGCGGTCGTCTCTTCTTCATCAGGTCACGTTATTTTTACTTTTTAAATTTTTACCCAATTTTTACCCGTTTGACGGGTAACTTCTTTTGGCTCAAAAAATAACCCGATCAGGGAAAAGTGAGACGGCCAATGGGACTCACCGAGCGGCAGGCTCGCGCTTCTCGGTGGCCCTCGATTTTCGAGGTGTCCTGGCCCGGTTCTCCGGCTGTCGGCTGGTATCCTCTGTGTCCCAGTCTCACGTTCATTTTCGAATGTTCAGTGTGTACGCAGCGGCCTTTTGTATAGCACAGATGGACCCCGATGCCAAAAAGGAGAACTGGAAGCTCTGCTTTCCTTGAGATGGTCTAAAACTCGACATTTTTTTGACTCATTTCTTGGTCTAAAACATTAAAATTTACCAGATTTTCTTTATTTTTATTGCAGTTCCTTTGCTCTTCTATTTATTTTCAGGCTGCCTCGAGAACTCGACTGGAGGCAGTGGAAATGAGCCAACGACGTGCCGAAGAAAATACTGGAATGGTCAGCTATTTTTAAACCGTCCTAATCCGCTTTATTTTTTAGAAATGAAATTTAACGACCAGACTGTTTATTGAACGGCTAATTGGATTTTTTTACCGGAAAATAGAGCAATTGGAACAGACATGGCCAAATTTGTCAGTCATTTTCTCTTTCTTACAATGTTATTCCTGATTTTAGTGATACTTTTAACGAGCTCAATATTGATGAAATTAAATTGAACTAGAGGCTTCCTAATTGAAGATTTTAAAGAGCCTAAAATTACTGGAAATGATTTGAAAAGAACCCGTCATATTTTCAAGGTTTGTTATAATTTTTCACCCCAAGTACCCTGAGACAGCCGCAATTAGACAGTCAATAGAGCCACAATTAGGCAGTCGAATAAGCCACAGTTAGACAGCCGACAGAGCAACAGTTAGACATCCAATAGAGCCACAGGGAACCGAAGGAGCCACAGTTAGACAGCCTTTTTTATTTCCCTGCTTGTTTTGATCGGAAATCTCTGCGAAATTGTAACCGTGCGCTATTTCCCAGAATCTTCAGTTTTCTCGAATTTATTCTTTATATTTTCAGGTTTGTCGCCGTCGTCTTCATGGATCCCCTTTTTGCCGCCCCCTACGAGGCACGTGTAATTTATTTGAACTGGAAAAAGACCCGGAAATTGAATTCTTTGTATTTTGTATTCGAATTAGAGGTTTGTTACCATTTTTTAGTCCGTTGTCGTAGGAAATCAACTTCTCGCCGCTCTGACGGTGGATTTCTTAAGGCTACGGCGGGCCATCTGCGCGGAAACGCCGCTGGTCTGTTTCATCTCCTCTGGGAGGGCCTTTTTCCGGGGAAGATGAAGCGGACAGTGGCAGTTCCGAGTAGCACACACGGTCCCGCGAATTTTTTGTTTTGAAATTTTAATTTTCAGATAAAATCCCGCTTACAGGGTTGGATTGATTGGATGAGAGCCGACTGCGCGTCAAAAATACAACATGAACACAAATGCGCCAGCAGGGCTTTTACGCCTGCGGTGCGAAAAAAAACGAGATGGCGGTAAACGACGGGGAACAAAAGACAGCTGTCGACACGGCAACGCTGGATTCCTGAAAAAATTAGCCATTTTTAGAGCAAAAAAATTCGCGGGACTGTGTGTACTACGCGGAATTGCCACCATCCGCTTCATCTTCCCCAGAAAAAGATCCTTCCGGAGGAGATGAAACAGACCAGCGGCGTTTCCGCGCAGATGGCCCGCCGTAGCCGCAAGAAATCAACTGCCCACCGTCAGAGCGGCGAAAAGTTGATTTCCTACGACAACGGACTAAAAAATGGTAACAAACCTCGAATCGAAATACAAATAAATCATTTCCAGATCTTTCCAGTTCAAATAGATATTTCCATGCTTTTCCATGCCTCGGTAGTGGGCGGCAAAAAGGGGATCCATGAAGACGACGACGACAATTCTGAAAATAAAGGAATAAATTCGAGAAAACTGAAGGTTTTTGATGTCAGTGGTAACACAGCGACAAGATCTAGCAGCAATTTCCGCAAAAAACAAGTTTGGAAATGAAAAAGGTTAATAATTGTGGCTCTTTTGACAGTGTAACTGTGGCCCTGTTGGCTGTCTAATTGTGGCTGCCTCAGGCTCTATTGGCTGTCTAACTGTGGCGCATAATAATCGGTTGAAAAATGATAACAAACCTTCATGCCCGACGGTTTCCTTTCAAATCATTTCCAGTAATTTTAGGCTCTTTAAAATATTAAATTAGTTAGCTTATAGTTCAAGTTAAATTCATCAATGTTGAGCTCGTTAAAAGTACCACTGAAATCAGGAAACACATTGTAAGAAAGAGAAAATGACTGACAGTCTTGGCCATGTCTGTCCCAATTGCTCTATTTTCCGGTATAAAAATCCAATTAGCCATTTAGAAAACAGTCATGTCAATTCATGTAGTCAAATTTACATCCATTCCTAAAAAATAAAGCAGATTAGAACGGTCTAAAAACGCCTGACCATTCCAGTATCTTCTTCGGCACGTCGTTGGCTCATGTCCACTGCTTCCAGTCGACTTCCCATGGCAGCCTGAAAATAAATAGGCGAGCAAATGAATTACAATAAAAATAAAGAAAATATAGTAAATTTTAATGTTTTAGACCAGAAAAATGAGTCCCAAAAGACGTCGAGTTTTAGAACCTTTGAAGGAAAGCAGAGCTTCCAGTTCTCCTTTTTGGCATCGGGGTCCATCTGTGCTATACAAAAGGCCGCTGCGTACACACTGAACATTCGAAAATGAACGTGAGACTGGGACACAGAGGATACCAGCCGATAGCCGGAGAACCGGGCCAGGACACCTCGAAAATCGAGGGCCACCGAGAAGCGCGAGCCTGCCGCTCGGTGAGTCCCATTGGCCGTCTCACTTTTCCCTGATCGGGTTATTTTAGATTACAAAAGAAGTTACCCGTCAAACGGGTAAAAATTGGGTAAATTTTAAAAAGTAAAAATAACGTGACCTGATGGAGAAGAGACGACCGCTGCCGGCCAAAGACGAGAGAAGACTGACTGACGGCGGAAGCGATGTCCAGTTGACCAGAAATTGACAAGTTTACGGGTCCAATTCTTGTCAACTTGGCGAAATTTGGTCAAAATCGTCTCAACATCGCTTTTCTTCCGCAAATTTTGGGAAAAGTATGTTTTTTTGTAGGGAAACCGATGGAAATGATGCAAGCGTGCTGTCCAATTGCCGACATTTTATGGGTGCTGCCGCTGTTTGGCTGCATGGGTGATAGATTTTCGCTGCCAAGAGTTCTTTTTTCCCCTTCTAACTTACAACCCCTTGGTCTTTCATTCATTTCCGCCCCACTTTCTCTCCAGCTGTGACCCTCCGCAACCGTTGGCCCCGCAATGGCGACAGTCTTTTATGGGCTGGCATAAAACTGACCCAAGCACCTTCTTTTCACCAGGTGGTTCTTTCCCGCTCTCTTCTCCCTTTGCCAGCTGGGACCCCTCTTTGGTCTTCCGCCTGTCTACCCCTCGCTTGTTACTTCTTTCCATCCGCTCCTGTGACTCCTCTTTTTTTCTTTGTCCACTTTCGTGTTTGTCTCTTAGTCTATCTCTTAGCTGTGCCCTTTCCTCGTGTCAATTTGAATTGGCTGTCAAAACACGCCACCGATCCAATTTTTCGCATTTTTTTCATGTTTTGGTGGATCTTTATAGATTCTTGAACAGGAATTGTTCCAATAATTATATTGTCTAGATCTCAACTTAATTTGTTTTCTTTTCTCCAAGACAATTTGGAAAATCAACTCAGAATCTTGATAACTTGGCTATTCCATCCAAATTTCTATTGTTTATTCCTTTCAAATCAGTCCAGTTGATTCCTATGAGAATTTTCGAATTGTTTACAGCTTTCGTTGACTTGTGGCATAGAAAATAAAGTCTGTTATTGTGATTATTTTGGCGAATAACCCGGTTATTACATAAAATTTCCATAGCAGAAAATATTTTCTACTTCAAAGCCATTTATTTACAACGAGCTTCTATTTTCTTCAATTACATGTACGAAAGTCATTCAAGTTCATCATTTCCTTTTGGATTTCCTCTGTTAAAATGGACATTTTTTAGTCAATTAGTTTTCGGTTGCTTACTTACGATTTTTCTCTTCTCACTGACAGCTCTTTGTTCTTTCATCCCTTTCCGTCCCCTTTACCAGCTGTGAACGTTACACAGCTCGCGGAGGCCGCCGCCTCAAAGGTCTGAGGACGCCGGATGGTCCCGAAGCGAAATCGTTTTTGACATTTTCATTATTTAATAATGAGTGCTTTTCTATGGCTTGCCATCGTCTTTTACGATCTTTTGCATGTGCTAAATTATCTACATCGAATTACGCATTTTTTGCAAGTAAGAGCAATATTATACTTGGACTACAACGCAAGTAATCGAATAAAGGAAGTATCTCGCGTAAAAAGCGCTAAGCTGAACAATCCAGGCATCCTTGGGCTACAGTTTTGGTCTTAAAAAATCAGCATAAAAACTACACGGGATCTTGGAAACACTTTTTGAGAAAAAAAGCGAAATTTTAGTTTCCTCTCTAAAAATAAGATACTGCATTTTACACATTCGACACACCTCATTCTTGGTCAATAAACCTTGATTTTAAAAAAGTGCTTCCAAGAACCCGTGTAGTTTTTTGTGCTGATTTTTTTGAGCCCAAGAACACAACATAAAAATGTCTGTATCACTCTGCTTGTCTCTTTTGAAAAAGCATAGATTTGATGGGAAAAAAATTCTAGAATTTGGCGCGAAAAAGTGCTGCGGTGGAATTTCAAATTTTCGCGAGCTGTGGAACCCTTCTTTTTTCTCTCTCCTTTTTGGTCTTCTGTCTGTCTATCCCTCGCTCGCTATTTTTTCCATTCGCTCTCCCTCATTTAGCAGCCGTAACCCCTCATTTTCCTTGTCCTCTTTCGTGTTTGTCTCCTCGTCTATCCCCCAGCTGTGCCCTTTTCCCGTATCGATTTGAATTGGCTGCCGAAAACGTCCGACTTTCTACTCATTTACTCATGTCTTTTCCTGTTTTGGTGGATATTTATCAACTTTTCGAGATGAACAGTTCCAATAACTATTCCGTCCAATATCTGCCACTAGTTTTCTGCCTATTTTGTTGTAACCAGGTCAAAGAGAAGGATCATCACAAAATTTCGATGTATACTCACCGACGAGTTGTTTACCTACCAAATAGCCCATTTTTTCCCATTTCTGCTTGAAATTTGTTCTATTGCAAATCCACCTATTATATATTTGGCAATATCGGCATCCTGTAAAGGATTAGTTTTCGTTCCCCCTGTAGAAACACATTTTCCCTTTGGGCAAACGAAAGACCGGCCGCTCAATGGGAGAAGCGGCTGCAGTCGAGGAAGGAGAAGACCGCACGGGACAGCATAACAGGGGAGGGAGAAGACCGCACGGGACAGCGTAACCGGGGAGGAAGAGGACGGCACGGGACAGCGTAACCGGGAGGGAGAGGATGGCACGGGACAGCGTAACCGGGAGGGAGAGGATGGCACGGGACAGCGTAACAGGGGAGGGAGAAGACCGCACGGGACAGCGTAACCGGGGAGGAAGAGGACGGCACGGGACAGCGTAACCGGGAGGGAGAGGATGGCACGGGACAGCGTAACCGGGAGGGAGAGGATGGCACGGTACAGCATAACAGGGGAGGGAGAGGATGGCACGGGACAGCGTAACCGGGAGGGAGAGGATGGCACGGGACAGCGTAACAGGGGAGGGAGAAGACCGCACGGGACAGCGTAACCGGGGAGGAAGAGGACGGCACGGGACAGCGTAACCGGGAGGGAGAGGATGGCACGGTACAGCATAACAGGGGAGGGAGAGGATGGCACGGGACAGCGTAACCGGGAGGGAGAGGATGGCACGGGACAGCGTAACAGGGGAGGGAGAAGACCGCACGGGACAGCGTAACCGGGGAGGAAGAGGACGGCACGGGACAGCGTAACCGGGAGGGAGAGGATGGCACGGGACAGCGTAACCGGGAGGGAGAGGATGGCACGGGACAGCGTAACCGGGAGGGAGAGGATGGCACGGTACAGCATAACAGGGGAGGGAGAAGACCGCACGGGACAGCGTAACAGGGGAGGGAGAAGACCGCACGGGACAGCGTAACCGGGGAGGAAGAGGACGGCACGGGACAGCGTAACCGGGAGGGAGAGGATGGCACGGTACAGCATAACAGGGGAGGGAGAAGACCGCACGGGACAGCGTAACAGGGGAGGGAGAAGACCGCACGGGACAGCGTAACCGGGGAGGAAGAGGACGGCACGGGACAGCGTAACCGGGAGGGAGAGGATGGCACGGTACAGCATAACAGGGGAGGGAGAAGACCGCACGGGACAGCATAACAGGGGAGGGAGAAGACGGCACGGGACAGCGTAACAGGGGAGGGAGAAGACCGCACGGGGCAGCGTAACAGGGGAGGGAGAAGACCGCACGGGGCAGCGTAACAGGGGAGGGAGAAGACGGCACGGGACAGCGTAACAGGGGAGGGAGAAGACCGCACGGGGCAGCGTAACAGGGGAGGGAGAAGACCGCACGGGGCAGCGTAACAGGGGAGGGAGAAGACCGCACGGGGCAGCGTAACAGGGGAGGGAGAAGACCGCACGGGGCAGCGTAACAGGGGAGGGAGAAGACCGCACGGGGCAGCGTAACAGGGGAGGGAGAAGACCGCACGGGACAGCGTAACCGGGGAGGAAGAGGACGGCACGGGACAGCGTAACCGGGAGGGAGAGGATGGCACGGTACAGCATAACAGGGGAGGGAGAAGACCGCACGGGGCAGCGTAACAGGGGAGGGAGAAGACGGCACGGTACAGCGTAACAGGGGAGGGAGAAGACCGCACGGGGCAGCGTAACAGGGGAGGGAGAAGACCGCACGGGGCAGCGTAACAGGGGAGGGAGAAGACCGCACGGGGCAGCGTAACAGGGGAGGGAGAAGACCGCACGGGACAGCGTAACCGGGGAGGAAGAGGACGGCACGGGACAGCGTAACCGGGAGGGAGAGGATGGCACGGTACAGCATAACAGGGGAGGGAGAAGACCGCACGGGGCAGCGTAACAGGGGAGGAAGAGGACAGCATGGGACAGCGAAACAGGGAGGGAGCCTGCAGCGCGCGCCTAACGTTTGTGCTATTATCTAGCGAGGCTCTGAGGAGCTTTTCGATTTTTTGAGGAAAATGAGTGATGTGGCATTGCAGAGCAAATGATTGTGCACATTTTGACATACGAGGTTTATTGTGCCAACACTGTTACGGGGACCGGCTGATCCATCGTCTAGCACACCCTCGAAAAGACCATTTTGTAATTAGAAAATGGGGAAAAATCGACAATTTTTGCCATCATCCGATTGTGTCCGCTGATGTACCTCACCAGCTGCACTTCTCAAGTAGCGCCGTATGTCATTATGCTCGCCGTCGTGTCGCCTACACGCTCACCAACGTTCCATCCCTCGATTCGACCATATCATCATTGGACCTCAAAAAAACGCGCTGAACCCTACTTTTAGGTTTAAATTGAGGTTCGGAAACAGGCGTGCCGCGTCAGATTTTTCCGATTTTTTTTGGCTATATCGACTGCGGGACCTTCAAAATGGTATGCAACCAACAAAAAACCTCTAAAATGTAGCGTTTCCGTCATTGACGAGGGGTGGACCTAAAATTTTGACCCGCCTGCGGAGGGCTTTTACTCAAAAGAAAGGGCTGGAGCGGCGCCATCGCCGTCTCCTTCTACCAAAATTGGAATACTGGGGTTTTTAAACATGCTGATTCTCGTGGTATAGACGGAATAGCGCGAGACCGCAGTTACATGTAGGAACCTTTAAAAATCAGGGTGGACCTCTTTACTCATATTACTCTTTTTCTCGGATAGATTTTGGGCAACAGGGCAGAGTAAAGTTATGTAGTGCGAGAGCGCAAGTGCCCTTTACAGAAACTCTCCAGGGAAGAGTTTTTTTTAGTTCGTTGCAATAATATTGCTTGAATGCCCACGACAGTAGCGGGGTTTGTAGAGATAGGCTATTGATCTCCAAGAGGGATTTGTTCGTTTTACGGATTTCTTGGAAGGGCGGACACCCAGACGGGTGGAGGGGGGCGCGAAGCGCCCCCCGGAAGTCGGCTGGTGTTTTAGAGATTCTTCATAAGTTTTTTGGTCGTTTTCAAAATCATTCCGTTTGGGTCTGTGAAACTTTTCAACTATTTACCCAAATACCACGATTACCCCCATGTTCTCTATCGCGCGCAGGGCTGCGCGGTGGTTAGGTTTCTCTTCAGGCTTGGGCGCGTTTCAAAAACTTTCTTGCGCGCGTAGCGCGCCTCCGCGCTGACTTTTTGAATTTTTCTTTTTTGTATCGTATTCTACTCGTCATTCTCTATCGAATGGTACCCATTATAGCTGAATACGACGTAATTCGAAAAAATGAAAAATCGGAGTGGTTTTTACAGGTGGCCGATGTGTCCCGTTAATTGAACAGTGCCTCGGTTCTCGGCTCCCCGACGTCGGATTTCACTAATTCTTTTTTTATTATGTAGGAAATTTTGCCAGTTCGCGGCGCGTCCGTATTCGGGAGAGATCCATCCACACACTCCGGCGCTACAGCGAAACATAGTGCGCATGCCATGGCGGCGGCCCCCTGCAAAATCGGATTTTTTCAAACTGCTGGTTTTCGGATTTAAAGTAGTGCATTAGATGCAGTTTTTGACGCTGATTACGAATCCGATGAGAAAAATTATGGTTGTTGAAGTCGTTCTCGAGTTATGGCGCCGTAAAGGTTGGATATTTCAAATTAGCATAAAGGATGAAAAAGCAAGAAAGTGGATGAAAAAAGCTGCGCTTCTACAAGGTAAATGCGGCTTCTATTGAGCTTCTGTTTGTACGGAATATGTTATCATCATTTGGAACTTCTTTCTTACTGAGAATCATCATTGAAGATGTTGGATTGTGTTATTTTCAGAAGAGAAAGTGCTTGTATTTGCAAGCAAATACAGACAAAAAGAGTACAATTCTATTAGAAAAAGTGGACCCAAAAAAGTGAAGGTGTTCAGGTTTCCAGCGACCGTATAAAAAGTGAATAATACAGCAGTAAGCCCAGCAAAAGAGAACAATATCCATATTGAAAAACCGAAAAAAGAAGAACAATATAAACTGACTGAGCCCAATCAGTTTAACCTAACCACCGCCTCTTATAAGAGAAAGTATACCCCCACAATTTTGGCGTAAAAGTTGCTGTCGGGTTGGCCACATAAACGGTATTTTTTCCGCCTGAAATATCCGGTGTTAAAGGAACAGCCTCGCCGGGGGAAAACTGCTGACGGGTTGTGCGCAATTCAGGTGCTCGTTCGAATTTCACTGTATAAAATAAGATACAAGATAGGCACCCTATTGCGACGTTTCATGACTGGGAAATTGTGGGTCAGATAATGCCTTTAATTTTCTACCTATACCCAAAAGAAAAATTACGCCACGGGATAAACTTATGAAACCAATCGTGCAGAGATGCCTAGCTCAACTCTTATAAGAGGCGGTGGTTAGGTTAAACTCATTGGGCTCAGTCAGTTTATATTGTTCTTCTTTTTTCGGTTTTTCAATATGGATATTGTTCTCTTTTGCCGGGCTTACTGCTGTATTGTTCACTTTTTATACGGTCGCTGGAAACCTGAACACCTTCACTTTTTGTGGGTCCACTTTTTCTAATAGAATTTTTATTGAGTTTTCTTTGTTTTGCTGGCAGCTTATAAGTTGAGAAACTTTGAGTCAAATGTTTTAGAAATCCTTTATAAGTTTTTTGGTCGTTTTCAAAATCATTCCGTTTGGGTCTGTGAAACTTTTCAACTATTTACCCAAATACCACGATTACCTCCATGTTCTCTATTTTTATTGAGTTTTCTTTGTTTTGATGGCAGCTTATAAGTTGAGAAACTTGAGTCCCCTAATTTTCGGACCATAGTCCATGTAATTTCTTGCTATCTTTCCAGAATGAAGATTTCCCAATTGTTTACAGCTTTCCTTGGCTGTTCCCCTCTTCCCGGCGCCCCTTGTTTTCTCCTTTTTCCCTTCTCGTAATTCCAAGTGATTCATTTGACTCAGACTGCCCATTTTTTGAATGTTTACCGCTTTGACATCCATTCCTAGCTTCAATAACCAAATTTTTATTACAATTATCGGGTTAACGCTATCAAAAAAACACATCTTCCCGCATTATAACTTGAGCCCGATACATAGGAAATTCTCGAAATTCTCCATTTTCCCTTGCCTTCTTCTTTCTTTCCTCCTAAAAAATTAGTAATATTCAATATTTCCACGATCGTCCTCTATTTTGATAGTTTTCTTCGTTTTGCTTGAAGTTCAGAAACTTGGAAACTTCACTTTTTTCGACAATGCTGTTCCACCCAAATTTTATTGTTTATTTCTTTCAAAACGGTCCAGTTTTTTCATGTGAGGGTTTCCCAATTGCTTACAGTTTTCCACGGCTGTTTCTCCTTTTTACGCGTTCCTTGTTTCCCCCCTTCCTTCTCGTCACGGAAAATGACTCATTTGACCCCAGCAGCCAATTGATTTGAATATCCCGCCGTTTACACACCCTTTTCTAGCTCCAATTGTCCTATTTTTATTCCCATGAGGGTAGTCTACCGAATAAAATATGCTGTCCTGTCCTCTTTATAACTTGCTCCCAAAAGTTTGAAAATTATGACAGTCCTCCATTTTCCCCTGTCTTTTTCTTCCTTTTGCCATCAAAAATTGGTAACATATTGAATATTTTCAGCATGCATATTTCATGTTCATTTGTGGTTACTTCATAAGAAGCCACTATGCTATAAATTCGGATAAAGAGACTACAAACCATTGGCAATTTGGTGAGAATGTCCTTCTAAATAATTACAGTAATCATTTAGGGACCAATACCGAGCTGGAAATATATGGCAACCAAGCGGACAATTACATTACCAAGCTCCCAAGTTTTTAATGGAACATGCCCACTCATTTCAGGTAGGATTTCTGCAATTTTTTCGGAAATATGGGACTGGGACGAATCATTTTTGGCTTCAAAATTTTTATATAAGGAAAAGGTGATGGTCCCTGAAGTCCAGAACCTACTTTGACCCAAAACTCGGCTCCCTCTTGGCTAATTTCGATAATTGGAAGTCTGGCGGCAAGAGGAGATTCTGTTCTTTCTAGAAAACTAAGTTTCTATGGGAAAATCCGCCCTAAAACGTCAGAAATTGAGAAAATTAGGCAAAATCGTCTAAAATTTGCTATTTTTTGTTCAAAAAAATCACTAGAAAGGGCTATTTCTCTAAAATTTAGTTCGTTATATAAATTAGGATCTCTCCTTTCCAATAGTCCGTAAATTTCTGGAAATATAGTCGGTTTCCAATCTCGAGGGAGGAGTTAGCATCCCCGAACTGTAAACCCGGAAGTTTAAATTTCGAAAAAATTATTTGGATTCAAACTCCCGGGCTACGGCTCGGGGACGCTAACTTCTCCCTCGAGATTGGAAACCGACTATATCACAAGCTCAGCGGAACTGACCAAAATTAGACGAGATGATCCCCTAAAACGGCTGATTTGACATTTGGGCAGGATAAATTATTAGAAATGAATCGCGTGCTATATGATCGTATTTAGCAACAACTCGCCACCGTGGCTCTAGCGCTAAATGCAGGGGGTGTAAGTTTAGGAATTTGTAAAGTAGAAATCTCTTTTCCAGAAACGCGCCATCAGTGTGGCTATCGAATTTGACTACGGTCTAGTAGGTGATATATAGGAGATTACAGGAAAACTTTCAGCTCTGCCCCGCCCGGATAGGCATCCCTCCTTGCAGGCTTAATGTAAGATTACAGCCCCCCTTAATATTGAACCATTTTTCAACTTGCAGATACTTGGAGGTGCATCACAGGGGACCACGGGGCGCACGAAAGAAAGAGGGCGAGACCGACGCCTACTCGTGAAATTTTCATTCTTCAGAAGACAACGCATAAATTTAGCCACTTTCTGCTCTCGAGAAAAAAGAAGAAGGTCCTCTCAATAAATATGATGCTCTCCTTGCGAAAAATATCTCTTTATAAACTGGAGAATAATATAGCTCACGGGCTACAAAGTCTTTTATATCCTTTCTGGTCAAAAAACTGTGAGTGAATAGAATTTTCTTTTTTTAAATGAAAATCAAATTTCTCTGGACATTTTCAATTTTGCTAATGTCCTTTCTTCTGCGCTTTTCCTTGGTAGAAAAAATATTTCCAGAGCTTTTCACCATAGTCAGCTAATGAAATAAAGAGAATTTGAATTAATTACGTTTTATAACAAAATAAACAGTTTTTGTAAAATCAGGCAACATCAACAACAACGAAAAGAATAAAATGTACAAGGTTTTTAGTCGTCTTTTCGAAGACTTTTCAAAATATCACATAATTGTGCCATGGTTAGCTGCTTAGCTGGTGGAACATTCTTTGAAAAATACTTGAGCCAGCCGTATAAAGTACAGGCATCGTATTTTTTCTATAAAATATTAAAAAAATAAGAAAATTAAAGAAAAAACTAACATATCTCTGTGAAACATCCAAATTATAAGCAATTGAGAAAAGATAACCATCAAAACATTCCCAGCAGCCCCATTTACAGTCGGTAAATTCTTTGCTGATCATTCTTTCAACGTATTTATTGATGGCATCCGTCATTGTGAGCTCAGCAGCTGCGTCTAATAATTCGCCAGTTTCCTTCCAGAATTCTGAAAATTTTTAAAGTTTAGAGGGACCCAGCGGAAAAAAAAGGACTGAAATGCGCCGACGCTAGCTTTCCCTAATTTTCAGGCTAAAAAATTTCGCTAGCAATCATATTGCAAGCTTTTTATCTGATTTCCATTTACTTTTTCTGTAAATTTTTAGTGGAAAATAATCTACAGACGACGGAAAATTTTTTAAAGCTAAGATTGTAAAAATTGGTGCAATATAAAGCTCGGAAAATACAGAAGAAGCTCAAATTAAAATTATCCCGATAAGCAGGGAAAGTTCGCGCATCTTTCAATCCTCTTTTTCTACCGGAAAGTCGCTTTAAATTGAGAAAAGAACGTACTTTTAGCGCCATCACCCCATGGTGGTTTGGAAACTTTACAGCATGGCATAAAATCATCAGCACTATCAATTTCTCCATTGTATGCAAATTGAAGCAATCTGTTGAAAGTTAACGCGCTGATTCCAGTTAAACGGTAAAGTTTCAATTTATTTGATGAGAAACTGAATTTCTTCTTTAAATTCTAAAAATTAGAAAAAATTAATTAAGAAACTGGCTTACTTTTACTGTTCCAGAATAAAATAACTGTTTAAAGTATGAAAAATTATTTGCTAGGATCTAAAACAAATCATTTAAACGGGAAAATAAACGACTGACCATTTTATGAACATGAAATTCATGATGGCCAATAATTATATGAACATCTGAGAGCGATTGATCACCAAAATGGACAAATAGACGCGCATTTGAACTCTGCACCTTCTCAACTTTCATAATTCCTAAAAAAAAAGCATTAATTTAGCAAAAAAAGTGAAATAATAATTAGAAATATGACTGAAATTTGAAAAGAGAACACATTCAATTAAATTTCATGCATAATAACAAAACAAAATGCAAATTACAAGTAATAAAGTGCTTCAGAAGCACTGTGCAACCTTCGATTATCTAACAACTTCTAGATACAGAATGTAGAAGAGTGTAAAGCTGAATGACGTCCATTTGTTGGGCTCTGGGAACATTTTTTGCTTTCGTTTCACACCAAACTTTGATATTAGTTACGCAATACTTCTTCTAAACATTGAATTTTAGTCCATTTTCAATTTCGGGGGAAGGGACGCTTGAAATACAGGGAACCCGGTCTTTTTAATTAGGCTTTCTACTAGAAAACCGATGAATTTGAAAGACCGGGTTCCCCTGATTTTGAAGCGTCCACTCCCCCGAGATTGGAAATCGACTATATCTCGAAAATTAAGAAAATGTTTACCTTTCGCTGAATAATATCCAATTTATGTGCACATGAGAAAACAAATCCATCAAAGCATTCGACGCATCCTTTATTGCAGGCATTTTTGTTGATCATTTTTATAATATAATTTTTGAGCCTCGTCATCATTTGAAATCTTTCTGCTACACGCAGTAATTCGCCGGTTTCTTCCCAGAATTCTAAAACAATTAATATTTCAAGTCAAAAAAATACTTTTAGATCCAACGTCAGTTTTACAAACACTGCAACAGGGCATGAAATTATCGGCATCGTCAATTTCTCCATTGTAAATAAATTGTAAAAGACGCTTGAATGTCTTCGGGCTAATATCTCCAATAACAAATCGAGTTCTGAGCACCTAAACAAATTTTAAAGAAAAAGAAGAATCACACTTGATCAATTCCATTGTAGAATAATTTGTAGAAATATTCTGAATGATTGGACAACATCTAAAAAACATTAGGAATTAAAAAAAAAGCAGCTAACCATTTTATGAGCGTGAAAATCATGATCAGCTACGTTTAGAACAACATCGGAGAGTTCTTTATTGCCAAAAAAGATAGGATCCATATTATATTTTACCTGAAAAAAAATTGGGCATGAGCTGTGTGCAACAGAAGAAAAATAATAAATTCAATCAAATTCTCTGCTTCAATTTATGGAAATATTGCAGGTAATAATTACAGGGACAACTGAAATTTAAAACAGATCATTTAGCGTGAAATTTTTATGCATAACAACAAAACAAAGTGCAAAATACAAGAAAAAGATGTGCTTTAGAAGTACAAATTGAATATGTTCAATTATTTAGAGAAGTTTAATAGAATGTAAAATAGCCCAGAGTTGCTTGACATCCATTCTAGCATAATCCGGAACTTTTCTGGCCATATGGTTACACCATCCATTGATTGTGATCAGATTATAATGCTTCTAAAAATTAGATTTATTTAAAAATGTGATAAAATGGCTTACTTGTCTCTGTGCGACGTCTAATCCCCAAGCGCATGAGAAGACAAATCCATCGAAACACTCCCAACAGCCTCGATTAGGACAGCAAACCTCGCTGATAATTCTTCTAACATAGCCTTTGACATCACTTGACATGAGAAAGATATCGCCAGCATGTAAAAATTCACTAGTTTCTTCCCAAAATTCTAAAAATAGCAAAAAAAAATGAGAATATTTACTTTTAGAACCATCTTCCCATGGTGGCTTAGAAATTCTGCAGCAAGCCATGAAACTGTAGGCATCTTCGACTTCTCCTGTGTAAATAAATTGTAGAAGGCGCTTGAAAGCTCTGGCATTGGCTTCTTCTTTAATTACAAATTTATTTTTGAGCACCTAGACAGATTTCGAAGATATAGAAGAATCGTACCTGATCAATTCCATCGTAGAACAACTTTCGAAAATATTCCGAATGATTGGACAACATCTAAAAATCATATTGAACGTGAAAATAAAGCAGCTGACCATTTTATGCACGTGAAAATCTTGATCATCTACTGTCAGAACAACATCGGAAAGTGTTTTATCGCCAAAATAGACAGGCTCCATATTTTATCCTGAAAGAATACAGGAAAAAATGTAGAAAAAAGAAAAATGAAGCGAAAAAACGAAAATGGTGCTTATATCAGCTAACAACAAACTGCTCGTGCATTGCTAATCGTTTGCCAGCAATGTAAATACTTGTAAAAGAGCAAAACAAGTAGTAAATTGATAAAAATAGCTAGAAAATTGCATAAAATTCAATATTTTCACTGCAGGAAACAATTTCGAGTCAAAATTCATATTTTCAATGGCTTGCAGCATGTATCAGCTATCTAAATGCTTGTAGTAATTTGTTCTAGCTATTGCAATAAGAAACAAAGCAAGAAAAACACAGTAAACAGCAAAAAATAAAAATAAAACAATATTTTAGGCCAAAAATAAACGCAACTTTTGCGATGCATGATGTTTAGCACTGAATTTTGTAGGTCTTCGTTCGCGGAAATTCGAATGGCTCTGATTTTCTCATTTTTCTTTAATTATTCTGCATTTTCTTGTTTATTCAGGGTTTATAAAATTTCTATAGACGTTATAGAATGTTTCTAGACAAGGAAAAAAACCTAAATTGAGTAAAACAGCGAGAAAAAGTAGAACGAAGAAGTGCATGATGTTTAGCAGCCGTAATTTTGAAAATCCTTGGACTGAAAAATTGCCATTTTCGGTGTTTTAGCTATTTTCCTGCAGTTTTTCCTTAATTTCTCGCCATTTTCGGTTATTTTCCGATTCAGTTCTCGTACATATATCAGCCAGTTCAATCTTTACTAGTTTTTGAGTCTTATCGCATCTCCCCATCTCCGCAATCGTCCTCTTTCCCCACATTTTCCCCTGTTCCACATCCTTTTTTCGACTATAAAAGTAGCCAAGATTCTACCTTCTCTACCAGCTTCCATGGAGGCTCAAAGTCGTATCTCCGCCTATAAATGGGTCTCCTATACGGCCATCACTTTCTCCCTTCTTGCTCTTCTTTGTGTGAGTTTTTATCTCGAGTAATTGGAAAGTATTGAAATTTGGGAATAAATTGGCTTTTGTAGAATTTTTGAAATTGAAAAATTCGATAAGAATTGAGGAAAATGATTGTTTTTGATACCACTTACGATAGTGACAAACCATAATTTTTATGGTTTTATTGGATGAATAAAACACAAGAAATTCATATGACGCTCCGCTATGATTGACGATAAAATCAAAAATTTGATGTTGCGTAGGAAGATAAATTGTTGTTTCTTGATGGAAATAGAAATCAGAGTAAATTTCCGTCTTATTTTCCATATTCAAATCCGTTGAAACCTCTAGAACCGAAGTAATACTTTATTTTCCCAAAAATGCTGGTACAAAGTGCTGATCTTCGAATATTTTTCGTTTTATCGACAGCATAAAACATTATCAACTGGGCACCGAACAATAATTGTTGGGTAATTACGGGGTTTTTGTACATTTTTTGAAACTATCAATTACGGAACGGAGTACCATAGCCCAGCGTGGATATAGTACTCCATAATTTTTTGTCTAGGAACATCCGAAAATCACCAGTTTATTATTTTCTTTTTCTTTTGAAGGGAAGACGAAACAAAATTTGGCAAAAGGGAAGAATTTCCAAAAAAAATATCCGAAATCAGCGGTTTTCTCCTCATTTCGCTGCTTTTTAGATATTTTACCCAACACATATAACCCAATTTTTATGGCTTCTACGATATTTTCGAAACTGGAGTTCGTGAAAATGCTTGCAATTTTATTTTTTATGCTTCATGCAGAAAATATTAGCGAACGTCTTGTCCCCCATTCGTTCATACCATGAGCTTAGGTCGCAACAACTCTTCCAATGATTTACGGCTACGTTTATCACGTGCGCCATTTGATGGAGCATGAGGCCAATTTCTGTCAAGAATCCGCATCCGAAATTTGGAATGAAATCAGCCAATTGCGAACAGTCAACGCCACCACTTCCCGCATCAGGAGACAGTACGCTGCTCCTGAAGGTTTTTCACATTTCCTGATCAAAAACATAAGAATTTCAGGTGGTGGCGCGTCCGGCGGTAAAGGTGCCTGCGGCAGTTGTTGCATCCCCGGATTGCCGGGACCCGCTGGAGCTCCAGGAAAGAATGGAAAACCGGGAAGAAACGGCGCCCCCGGAGCTCCTGGAAATCCTGGCCGGATTATGGGAGCTCCCCTCTGTGCTCCGACGACTCCCCCGCCTTGTAAGCCGTGTCCCAGTGGGCCTCCCGGTCCTCCAGGAGCTGAAGGGTCCATGGGAGAACCCGGCGCACCAGGACAAGCAGGGCGCAGTGGAATTGACGGCCAGCCAGGAGATCAAGGAGTCAAAGGACCGCCCGGGCCCCCAGGAGAACAGGGACTGGAAGGAATCCCCGGAGAACCGGGAGCCCCAGCTCAGCAAGAAGGCGGACCAGTTGAAGGAGAACCCGGGCCGCCAGGAGCTCCGGGACCACAAGGAGCACCAGGAAAACCTGGCGCACCGGGAAATGATGGGCGACCAGGTAAAATCTTCTTTTTCGCGAAGCCTGAAAATGTTTCAAGGGGGGAAACGTATCGCCAAGCTGGATATCCCCAACTCGGCATTCCAAAAATTCCTCCAACTCTCTTTTTGAAGGTTAGCTAAAGGGTTTACCTTTAGTAGTTGAGGATCGAAGTCCTGTCAATGTTTGGAGCACGCGGCAGGTCGTTACCACCAGCTGCCGAGAGTTTACGCGTGTGGGCACGGCTCCATTAGCTTCGGTCAAATTAGACTTGTGGGGATTTTTTCTGTTCTAATTGGTCTAGAAATGGAATTTTCTAGCCAAAACAGTTCGTACGGTCTCATTCGCTTATATAAACTTCTAATACTTTTTTTTTCAGGCCCACCAGGGCATAAAGGCCCAGTTGGACCCGATGGAGCAGCTGGAAACCCCGGTGCGCCAGGAGGAAAAGGATCGTCCGGAGCCCATGGAGAACCAGGAGAGAAGGGCATTTGCCCAAGATATTGCGCAGCTGATGGAGGAATCTTCTTCGAAGACGGCACTAGACGATAAGCTTGGAAATAAAAATACAAGCAATCAAGGAGAATGAACTGAATTCGTAGCAAGCTGAAAGAGCATCGCCTGAAATCCTTCCCTTGATTTATGTTGAACTTGAAATCTTTCAAGAATTACCAAGAAAATATCGGCAAGAGACTTCGTTGCTTTTGAGTAGCTTGAATTTCCCATTTTTTGTTATACCTCCGCCGTAGGGTTTCTTATCTTTGCTACTAGTAGAGGTCCCGTAACTAGTAGATCGTGGTCACATATCGTAATGCAAGGAATAATCCAATGACGCCAAAGTTGCCCCCAGTTACGACTCCAAAAGCGTAAAAATAATCTTTCGCTTTGGTGTTATAAATCGATTTTTATCTCTAAAATCGCTACCTTTCCGTCTGCTAATTTACTTTATTCCAAAAATGCCCCGAGGACGACCAAGGAAATCCACAACTTTGAAAAGAACTGGAAGCAGTCGAAATATTGCCGATCATTTGGAGGGAAACGAGCATGAATCAGTGGATATCTTCCAGGAAACAGAAGAATTGGAGATACAACCAAGGAGACGCAGTACCAGGATCAAAAAATCTAGAAAATCTTATTTTGATGGTAAGAAATTGATAGTTTTTGGGACTATTTGAAACAAAATTGATCGAAAAACTTCTTTATGAAGTCCCCTTGAAATATTATAATTTTTGACAGATAAAAACCACAAAAAGACTGCGAGAATCTTGTTTGAAATAGAAATTTGCCCTATATTTGGTTTCCTATTCGTTTTATTCTTGGGATAAAATATCAATCAGGGAGATGAACAAATCGGGCTGTTGATCGATGAATACACCAAAATTCGAGTCATTTTGTGGAGAAATTTTCCTCCTTACCGCCTTTTTCGTAAAATATCTGCCTATTTCAGATACAGTACCCGAAACTGCTGACATAGAAGATCCTTCCATTGACATCGAATCAAGTCAAAATGAGCAGAATGGAGGAATAAACAAATTTCAAGGTAGGGTATCGCTAGTTTTGGTCGAAGAACTTTGGCATCATTGTGGACTAGAAGATTCTAATCTTATAGGCAAACTGAAATATTTCTCTATTTATTCGACCTAGAAGCATTTTAGCAATGGCAATTTCTCTCCAAACATGCGAATTTCCATGAAAATATTCGGATATCAGACGGTTGATTCAGGCCGTCGTCATTTTGTGTATTGTTTAACCCAGCACAAAACAGGCGCACCCTCCCGCCGGAGCCTTGGACCAATACATTAGGCCAGCGCTTTTGATCAGTTCCCTGGGGATTTCAGGTTGGATATTTCTTGAGTGGAAAGTCTTCGGCCACGATTTTCCTATAAAAACTATTCATTCAGTACCTATTTCTTTATTTATACAAAGGCGAAAAAAGCAGTAACGGTAGTAAAATTGAAAGAGGGTGACGGCCGCTAGGCAGTTGAGAAATGTCATCTTTTTTTCCATTTTCACATTTTCTAAAAGTCTCAGTGTGAGAGTAGTATAAAATTACCCACCTTTTTTCAAATGGCGAAGGACTGCGTGGTGGACCGTGCGTAGTAGTGTTAGATTGGGTGGTAAAATTACGGTGGGTGCCCGTATTCTCTTTTAATGAACAGCTGTCCTCTGTTTAGAAGCTTTGGTGGGATTCATTCTTTAATTTTGTTGTCGTCGATAACGGCGTAGCCTGTTCAGGCCAGCGGGATTTAAAAGACCTAAGATATAAAATGTCCTACATGTACTCGCACAGTCCGACGAAAATCCACTTGGATTCGGTGCCTATTGTTGCCTGTAATTATTTGTTTTGTAATTTAAAAAAAATGGAAATACCTTAACGCTCGCTGTATCGATATTTTGCAGGAGTGCCCGTAAGTTTTTTTTTTGAGAAATGCGTTTTCTTTTCTTTAAATGTTGAAAAATCCCGGCATCTTTACAATACGAAGATTGGAGTCGAAATGTATGCTCGACTGAAAAATGTTTGATTTCGGAGGAAAGAAAGAAGGGAGAGGAGGGAAGGGGGAGAGAAAGAAGAGACTGAGGCCCAAGGGGGAGGAGTATAGGTCCGCGCTGTGCATCAATTACAGCCGGCGGTAATCAATCACCCCAAAATGCTCCCAGGTGCTCCTAGGGCCTGTTAGACGTTTGAAGCAAGAGGCAACCTCTTTTGTATCTAACTCGTCAAACAAGACCTGCCAATGGTTCGTACGCTCCAGAATAGCGGCGGTATTCTATGAAGAGGCAATCAGACATGAAGAAGTGCGTCTGCTCTTCCTTCACTATAGATCAATATATCTGGCAACCTCTTCATTTTGTGCTGTGTCTACCCTGTTACATCACCGGAGGATTTATTGCCTTCGGGCATTGTAATTGATACACAGCGCGCAGAGCAGGCGCCTCTTTATTTTAAAAGACAGGAGGAGGGAGAATTGCGGGGGATGGCGGCTGCTCTTCTCGTTTGTTATGGAGCACTGCCAGCTGAGTACTATCAATCACGCAGAAGTTCTCCAGAAGCGCTCAGCGAGTAGAATCAGAACTACCCGGAGTAAAATTTGGATCAATATCCGTAAATCTCTTCATTGTATGCACTGTCTGGCAAGCAGCTGATGCACAACCGGCGCACCCTTACAGTCAGAGCCTTCAGTCAGTTGCTTGGGACAATTCATTAGGCCATCGGGTTAGATCTTCGGGTAATGACGATGCGTTGGGTCGAAACATTAAAGTGGGTTGTACTCCATTTCCATCCCTTACTACTAAAACGCTATGGTGTCTGTCTGTCTGTCTGTCTGTGTGTCCGTTGACATGTCGAAAAATTGTGGTCGAGTGGTCTAAGGCGCGCGCACCAAACAAACGACGCGGGTTCGATCCCCGCCGGTGACAAAAGTGCTCAAAACATTTTTGCTTTTTTTGTTTATGGCTCCACTATAATTATTTCGCAATATAACTGTGACTGAGTATCAAATGCGCCATTTGGCTGCGTATTTCTTATTTTCCATCATTACGCAGCGAAATTAGTATCATTCGACTACTCTCAGTGTGGGGAGTCAGAATCTGCTGCTTATTTTTTTAAAAGAGGCTGAGTATCAAATGTGCAATTTGGCTGCGTATTTTTCCATTTTCGCTCTCTCTCAACAAAATAGGTACCGTTCGACTCCTCTTAGTGTGAGGAAGCCGATTACGGTGATGGCTTTCCATTTAAATGAGACTGAGTACCAAATGTCTCCAGTTGGCTGCGTAGCTAGAGAATTTCGCAATCCACCGGGAAGATAGGTGTCATTCGAGTCCATTAGATGAGGAGAATATATTTTTTTTTATTTTTGGGTAACCTGGAAGGACGCCCCGCGAAGAGGGGCGCAGCCATCTGGTCAGGATTTTATGGTGTCAATTTGGGTATAAGGGTCGAACTAATCTGAATCAATTCAATAATTCCCACTCCTGCTTTGTTTAAAAACTCACAGTATCCACAGGAAACTATTCCCAATTCCCGTAGAAATATCCTCAATTTTAGATTTCGCCCCAGAAGCGGCTCTAATTGAAGACGCCACGATTCTAAAAGATCCTACCCAAAATTCAGAACGGCTTATAATTGGTATACTGCAGAATTTCCTACCGTACTCCATTATTCTTATAGAAACTTGCAATACAACCGTTGAACCTATGGAAGAAGAATTTTGGGCAATTACCCCACCAAGAGGGGAATCAGCCGAAAGCGGGGAGAATCTTTCAGGTTTGGTATTTATTTTTACGATTTTGTGGAGATTTCGATGGGGCTCGAATCGTGTTTCAATAAAAGAACATTTTAGATGCAACGCAATCCCTTCCTCCGACAGTTCCAACCGCGGATTACAGTCAATTCAGTCCTTGGGAAGCGCCTCCTCAACTGTCAACAATGCCGGAAACCATTGATATACGGCAATTGAAACGGACAGGTGAGAAATGGACCTAGTTTTCTGGTAAAAGGGGAGAAAAACTGGAGAAAATAAGGGAAAGTGAGGCTAATTTTGAGAATAAAAGGAGGGAAAACTGAAAAAAAGAGAATACATTGCCATTTTGACAAAAATAGTTGGTGTCCTGAATATTGTAGCAGCATAATGTTTTCTAACATTGTAAGCAATCACAGAATCATTGATAGATTTGTTTAGTAGATTCTCTTTATTTTTTTTAGAAAAGCGTACAAAAGTGAACAAATTTTCAATAAAAATAGTTTAGAACTTTCAAAATGTTCAGATTATTGGGATTTCCTCGAAAATTGGGTTTTTTGAAAGGAACATCCACTAGTGTTCTCAAATTTTTCTATCACCTTCAACGTAGTCAAAAATAGAAAGAAAGTTGGTCGTTATCGAACTTTTCCCGTGTGAGAAAGGAATTGTGGGCGCCTTTTGATTTCCTTCTTATACGCATCTAGTAACATTTAAAATACGATTCTTATTCCAATTCTTGAGCTATTCTTGGTAGAAAAAGTGTGGTTGACGTTATTTTTGGGATTATTGCCGTTACACAAAACTGAAATCGATTTAAAACCCAGTTCGACTAATAATTTTGGATAAGATCTCTTTTATTTCTCCAAGAAAACATGAAATTTCCCCAAAACCCCTCATTTTCAGTCGTTTCTGAAGATTCCCTACCTCCAACAATTCCTAAAGCTGATTACGATCGTTACAGTATCATGGAAATGCCTGAAAAATCGTCTGATAAGGAGGAAACGCAAGGTTTGTTGGCGATTTTTTAATGCTGTGGAAAGCTGATAAATGAAAGAATTTATTGGAACAGCAATAAGACTACTTTTTTTAGACATCACCAAGCCCCTTGAATCTACAGTATCCCAGGAGATGATCAACAGTCAATTCAGCGCCTTGGAAACTCCATTTCAACTGTCAGCTATCCCGGAAACGGTGGATATCCGAGGGAAGAAACCACAAGGTAAGACTGGGGAGATTTTGCCAGAGAGAGAAGAGAATTCCAAGGCATAAACAGATTGTCGGAAAATACTGTCGGCCTCATTTATTTACATACCAAAACACGAAAGTTACAGTAAAGCATGAGCTTCCGCTGACAAAATGAATTATAGTCGAATAACACAAAAATTACAGCTGCCGTTGTCCTGAAAATACTTGACAATGAATAGAAAATGAAGAAATTCACAGTGGAGACCAACAATTGCTTGACATGGTGCCAAAATTTATTAAAGGGACAGTCCAGGCGTAAATCCAAAAGTTGAACGGGTTGATCCGCCGACGCTAACTTTTGCCTGATTTTCAGGGAAAACAGAAATTCATTTTCTGTTATCAGCAAATTTATTGTTTTTCTCTTTATATCGACGTTTTTCTTTTGGTTTTCTTATTGCGAAATATTCTTCATTCAATTTCGCATATTTTGATACCAAACATGGTGTGCAAGATGCAAAATATGCAATAAAATTCACAAAGATATATTTCCAGAGTCGTGCTGCTTGTACTTTTGTAATTTTTGAAGTTAATTTTGCACCTTGCACGTCATGTTTGGTATCAAAATATGTGAAATTGAATGGAGATTATTTTGCGATAAGAAAAACAAAATAAAAACGTCGATATAAAGAGAAAAAACAATAAAGTTGTGGATAACAGAGGAAATATTGTCCATTTCCAATTCCGGGGGAGAGGACCCTTGAAACCAGAAACCCGACCAAAATTCAGTATTCTAGTGCAAAACCGAAAAAATTGAATGACAGTAATCTCTGATTTTCAAGCGTGCTCTTTCCACTTGGAAATCGACTTTCTTCTATGGAAAGCGGCCGAAATTACCGATAAAAATATCAGAAATAGCCAAAGTTATGGTTTTTTTCCTATCAATTACTGGGATCCATTGAATTATCCGTTCAATTCAGGCTACTTACGGCCGCAGTATAACATTGGAAATTTGACGAAAAAAAACGTTTTTGCAATTATTGGCGTTCTCTGACAATAGAATCCACTTATGCCTCTACAAAAACGTAAAAAATTACAAATATCCGGCAATTTTTCAACGAAATACGCTCATTCAGGTAATCCCGAGGCTTCTCTACCTCCAACAATTCCTAAAGCTGATTATGACCGTTACAGTATCATGGAAATGCCGGAAAAATCATCTGAAGTTGAACACAATTCACGTACGTTTTCTCGAATTCCTTGGGCTTCAAGATTCGGCTAAAGGGGGTTCTCTGTTTCCAATTTACTATGGCGTGCCTGGAAATCCTACAAAATTCAACATTTCAGAGACACCGCAATCTCTTCCAGCTACAGTACCTCCCCTGGATTACAGTCAAATTAGCCGCCTGGAAACGCCTTACGCCCTGTCAGCAATTCCAATTATTGAACCAAAGAAGGCAAAAATTGATAATTGTAAGTTTTACTGGGACTAGAAAAGAAAATTTTATTTTAGCCGCCAATTGGTCCTTGAAAGACGGTCAACAGCCCAAAAATTCGAATAAAGAAAATCCAAATTCCGCTGTTTTGGAGCCAAATGTTTACCCAGAAACGCCTGAAACAGAGAGCTTTTTTGAAGAAAAGGAGGCGGGTGAGTTTGAAGCAGAAATTTTGGAAAGTACTAAGGATTGCCTTTTTTTTGTTTTATAGCGAAGGCAGAACATTCGAAATTACAATTTTTCAGCTACTGATGCGAAAAACGGGAAATCAGACGTACAAAATCCCATGGATGAGGAAAAATTGGCTGAAAAACAAGCAGAAATGATCCATTTTCGAGTTTCTGGAAAGCAGGTAACCTCTACCTTAAGATTTTTTATAAACTGGAGCGTGGTAGTGCTAATGTTCCGCTGCCAGTATAAGAGGAATGGTCGATGATCGTAATTGATTTATAGCTCTATGATAGCAAAAAAAACCATCAATTTTCAGAATTACGACGACTTTTCCATGTCCACCAGTGTTTCCCTGACAATTCACTGCAATAATCTACGACGAGTCCCGCTCCAGGAACGATTCCCCTGGTGAAAAATACTTGAATTCAATAAAATTCATGTTTTATTGGCTATTTTTATTGAGAGAGACAGCGAATTATTTATTATAGGGCAAATAAGACAGAAATCTTCCGGATTACGGTGGCAGAAGAAATGTGAAAATGGCGACCACAATTATCCCCTGGTATTGCATCCCTGCCCATTGCAGGTCAAATAAATTGGAGAATCTTTGTTACCAGCCATCAAATTACCAAATTCATCAGTTCGAGCATTCTATAAAAAATATAAATATTTCCTGATCAAATTTGCCTAAAAATAACGTGAAAATCTATGCAATACCGTAAACTAGCCCTTCTTGTCTTATTTTACACTCAAAATATGTCTTCTTGTCTAAAAATTGGGAATTCTCCTAGTTTTATGGATTTTAAAAAGGAATCGCAATTTTTTATAATTCTGCATGACTTTTTACAAAAATAAATAGTAAATTCTGTTCCCCAACTCACATCATTTCGATATTGCTCCATAAGCCACTGTCTAAAGGCGTTTCTGTCCTTTTCCTGTTCAGGATGATTCTGCTTTATCACATCTCGCTGGTATTGGTAATTCCTGAAAAATAGGAAATTTTTCAAATGTTTTGGCGTCCAATTTTAGTCCTTTTTTGAAAATTTGATTTACTCGCTGGGCCGTGGCTACATCTACTTTTTATTATAAACAAAAAAGATGTCTGTTTGTTTCTCTGTCTGTTTGTTTGTCCGGCCGCCGCGCGCGAAATTTTGTCTGTTCGCCTAATGTGGCCGAGTGGTCAAAGGCGGCGCGCGAAGCGCGAGGTCGCGGGTTCGATCCCACCCGGATCAAATCTTTCTTGTTTTATGTGGAATTCTCTCCAAAGTTTTTTTCTTTAACGGCGAAGAGCATTTGACCCTGATTCAGGGTAAATTTCCCTGATTCAGGGTAACTTGAGTTCTGGCTCCCAAACTTCTGGAGAGGCATGTATACGATGTTCTGAAGCTTTTTTCATCAAAAATTCGAGTTTCCTGAATCAGGGTTTTTTTTCCTGAATCAGGCAAAATGTCGTAAAGTTGGCATTTTTGCCTTTTCTCGCTGTTTTTGTGTGTTATTGTTATGTACCCAATGATATGACCATGATAGAAGGATGTTGACCCAGAAAGCGTACTGCTATCGATCATTGGTCGCTTCCTTGTTGTCCACTATCTCGCTTTCGCTGTTCTTCTTAAAATAAACGCTCTCCCTCATTTGCTAATTGTATTCGTGTCATATTCTTTTCTCACTACAAAAAATGGATGATACGCCGTCAACTTCAAAAAGGAAATATTATGAAGGGTATGTTGGAATTCATCTTTGTACAAAAAAATAGTTAATTTTTAGTGATGCAGAAGAAGCGGAATTGTCGCTGGGAAATACCCGTCAAGTGAAGAGAAAACCTCGGGGACGCGGAGGCAGACAATCGACACGAGGTGGACTTCTGAGTCCCAGTTCCTCAGTTCCCAGTAGCTCCAGGGAGCCTTCAGTCGTCAGGAGTCAGCCTACTTTCCCACTGCCAAATAGAAACAGAAATGATCCTTTTTTGAGGCCAACAGAGATACCGAGATGGTCACAACAGACGGCATGGGATGGATCAGAAAGGTAGCATGACTTTTTTCTGGAAAACCTGAAATTTCAGCGATATGCAGTCGGAAGGAAGTCAGATAACTCCATGGAGACAACACGGAAAGTAGGATTTTTGAGATTAAAAGAAAATTTGAATTATTGTAGGAAAATGACTGACGAGGAGCGAAGAAGACGAGCAGCTGAGAGAATGAGACTGGCCAGGCAGAAGGAAACACCAGCGCAGAGGGAGGAAAGGAAGAGAAAAGACCGTGAAATGAAGAAGTGGACCCGTGCTCTGGAAATACAAACGAGAATAGGAATATTGAAGGATCTTGAAGACGTCAGCACTCAGCCATCGACTGCCACCTCGAGAGATCCGTCAGAAGAGAGACAGCCTGTCACAGACGATTTGGCGGATTGGATGCCACCCTCTTTTGATGATGAATTGGTGGACTTGGAAACATTTGTGGATTTTGGAAGGCCAGCTGAGGGAACTTCAAGACAGAGAACAGAAGCAGAACGAAAATATGATAGTCGCCAGCTCGAATCGGATGTTGCTCGAGAGGCAAGACTTCAGGCTGAGAAGGAAAGGTCAGAGGCTGGCAGAGCCAAGGAGACGCAGAGACAAGAATTAGCTCGACTGGCTGCTCAAAGAGATCGATCAGCAGCACGGATTCTCAGCGAAACTTCTGATCAAAGAAGAGCTCGACAGGAGGCCGATAGACTGAGATCAGAAGCTCGAATGGCCAACGAAACTTCTGAGGAAAGGAGAGCTCGACAGGAAGCGGACAACCAAAGATTCGCTGACCGCGTAGCAAAGGAGACCCCAGAACAAAGAAGAGCCCGATTGGATTATCAATTTGATATGACGAGCAATCGTAGATTAGGGGAAACTACAGAACAACATCAAGCACGAATAGACGCTGTCAACGATCGAAGAAAAGAGAGGGAAAGAGCAGAAGACGTTGCTGAACGACGACGACAAGAGGACGCGGCACGGCAAAAGAGAGTCAGGTCAGTTATAGAAGTTTATCGAAATAAAAGAAAAATTTCAGAGATCGACTACGAAATGCCCAGTCCAGTGATTCTGAAGATGGCGAAGACCACATCCAGAGTCCACGTGAGTTATGTGATTTTCTATTTATTTTACTTTTTTTGTAGAAGTTGTCGATCCTCTGGACATTGGCCCGAGATGGACGTGTCCCGACTGTGGAGCCGAGATCTTCGGAAAAGATCAGTTCTGCTGTAGCAATGGGCAGGACGTTGTCCCTCCAGAAGTTCGACCGCCAAATCCTATTGATGAGCTCATATATGGAAATGGGCCGGATTCAAAAGAGTTCAAGAAGAAGATTTTGAACTATGGGAGTGCCTTTGGCATTGCTTCCCTGCAGAGAAAGAATGAGCCAGTCGCTAAGCATGGCCTGCCGGTAATTTTTTTCCATTTTTTCGATCAATCTTTTGAATTTTTAGGTGGCCAAAGTGCAGGGCGCGGTGGATGCCTATCCATCGTCAGCTTTCCCTTATGGGAACAATCAAGAAGCCTTCGGGAATATCTTCGTCTATGAAGGAAAAGAAGCAACCGAAATGCGGCTAAAATACGGCCACGAACTCAACAGAAAGGTATTTCTTTTATGAGATCCATTTTAAACAAATTTATTTAGTTGGTTGAGAGGATCCAGCCTGCCTTCGACAAGTACAACGTACTTGGGAAGCAGTACAAGAACATGAAGGAGGTCATGAATGAGCTCAACCCAAATGATCCCAACGAGAAGTCAAGCGCTGTCAGGCTTAAAATTATTAATGCCTGGCACGTTGACGCTTCGAAGCTGCAAGTAGGTTGTTCTATTAGCACAAATTAATCAAATTCAGGGTCATAAAGGCATTTACCGGACGGAGAACCAGGGCAGCAACGACTACATCGCCGTGTTCTACAGGGCCAGCGTGGAACAAGGCGACATCGATTTGCCTGGCCTCATCGTGTACCCGTACAGGAGCAAGAGGCCCATGATGCCCATAAATTACTGGGATCCTCTGGTGAGATTGATTGGAACATAAAAAGAACAGAAAACTTCAGGTGGAACCGCTGTGCTACACTCTGCTCCGACCCTATGGGGAATATGGATTTGTGCCCAAAAAATATCCGAAGAAGAGCGAGAAGGTCCACTATTGGAAATGGCTGGCAGATTGGTTGAAGGCAAATCCCGAACAAGCTAAGAAGTCGGATCTCAAGCTGACTGCCCGGGAGATCTTCGAAAAAGCTGGAACGTAAGAATTTGGATTGTCTTTTGTAAAAAGATTTTTAGCGAGGATGTCCCAGCTGAGTACATAATCCACGAGGGGACTGTAGAAATGGATCATGACAATATTCGAGATTACCAAGGCCCAGGGACGAGTCAACAACAGGCACAACAACAACAACAAGATGATGAAGATGAAAGACAGGTCGGTTTTTGGAAATCTAAGAAAAAGAGTATTGTAGGTGGAGAGATTGTTCGCTGGCGACGAAGGATACTTCGAAATGGACCCATTGGAAAGAATAGAAGCAGAAGAATCTCGGCGACTTGCGAAAATGCACGATGCAGAGGTGGGAAATAGTCTTTTTCATTCATTTATTTTATTTAGAGAGTGTTTGAAGAAGAAGAAGAGCCTGAAGAGCCAGTTCGAAGCGATACAGAAGACGAGGGACCGCCAAATGCCGAGGAAATTGCAGTTGTGGTGGAAGATCAACAGATACCAGCAGGGAATCTCAGAGATTCCACAGGACGACAACCGGATCAGGAATATCCACAGGACGCTGGAGGAGTTGACGCCGACAGCGATTCGTTGTCAGACGAGGACGACAATGATGACGAGGGAGGAAGGCGAAAGTCAAAGGTATTTTTTTAATTTTGATAGAAAACACAACGATTTATAGAAAAGAAAATGGATGTCTCAGCGGGAATATTTGGTCTATCTGTATCAGAACAGGGAGCATTTGGAAAATCGGTATCTCAACAGCGGAAAACTCGGCCAGCTGTTCCTCATCCACGGTCTGACACGGATTCTAAGAGGACGCGCCGAGAAATACAGGAAATTCAACACAATGAAGATAAAGACCACCAAGTAAGCTTTGGCTGGAGAATATTTTTATTACACATTGTTTAGGATGAAATTTCTGAGGGGAATGGAGAGGAAAGCAGCAAAGAAAGGATACCAGCTGGGAGTCGCCACTCTCATGCCAAGAAGTGTCGCCGGCAGCCCAAGATGGCTACAAGCCAAGTTCGAAAACGCCGTGGCCTTGGCAAACAGGTAATTTATCCGAAAATTAGAAGCCAAACTCAAAATTTCCAGACTGGGAAAAATCGACCTCTTCATTACGGCGACTTGCAACGTCAATTGGCCAGAAATCAAGGTATTTTCATTATAACAATGAGAAAATAGAATTTTTTAGAACAATCTGAAGAACGGGCAGACATGGGCCGATAACCCGTTCCTGGTGAACAACGTCTTCTACGAGAAATGGAAGAAACTGAAAGACCTTCTCCTGGGAAAGAAAAATGCCGTTGGAAAAAGGCCTGGAGGTAAATTTTCCCTTTCTCTCGAGTTATTCAAAAATTGTAGGGATATTCGGAAAACATCGATGGTATTCGGGCTCCATCGAGTTCCAGAGCCGTGGTCCTCCTCACATTCATTTGGTGGTCTCCTTGAAGCACCATATCAAAACGACGGCGCAGATCGACAAAGTCTGCCAGGCTTTCTTCCCGAATGACCCGGTCCTCTGTCGACTGGTGGAGGAGTTCATGGTGCACAGTCCCTGCCAGAACAATCCCAAAGTAATAATTTCCTTTTTCAGTCAATAATAATTCTTTTCCAGGCCTATTGTCGGGAAGAATTGAAGAATAAGAACCGGGCCCAATGCAAGAAGAACTTCCCGAAGGATTTCAGCGAAACCACCAAGTTTGGAGACAGAACCTACCCCGAGCTGAAGAGACCCGATGATGGCCATTGTTCGTCCAAGAACAGGAACGCGGACAACCGGTGGATTGTGCCCTACAATGGTACCCTGCTGTCTGCCTGGAGAGGACATCTCAACATCGAGGTTGTCTCCACCGTAAAGGTGGTAAAATATATTTTTAAATATATTTTTAAGGTATGTTATTCTCTGTTCTTCTATTTATCTTTTTTTTCCAGGGCTTCGACCGGGTCTTGGTGCAGACGGTCGCCAACACGGATGGGTTGAACAGCGAGGGGATGACCATCGATGGTCATTTAATTTACCCCAAAGGCCTCAAAATTCCACCAGGGGAGCTCGAAAAAAGGAAAAGGGCTGCGGTCAAAGTCCTAACAGAAAATGGAGTAGATTTGTAAGCTTTTAAAATTAATTTTTCTAATTTTAATTGATAACAGGACCGATAAAAATGGAAAGCCAACTTTGGTCTATGATGAGACTGTCATCATCCAGGATATGAGGGTCCTGACGTCGTGTGAAGCCGCTTGGATTCTCGCCAAGTATCCCCGTCATCTCTGCAGTCACACTGTCATCTATGAATCCGTCCACGAAGAAGACCATGAGCCACTTTTGTACAAAGAAGAAGACGAGGAGAAGGTCAAGGAAACAATTGACAAGACTGGATTTCCGTCGAAATTGAAGGCCTGGTTCAGACTGAACCAAGAAGACGAGGATGCCCGAGATCTGACCTTCCAGGAAATTCCCTATTTCTACACCTACCGGAATGGAAAATGGGTCAAGAAGAAGAGGATCATGTGAGTTATTCTATTATTTCTTTTGCCAAGTCGAATTCAGTCGAGATCTCATTGCCCGTATCCAAAGTGTCCCGCCGAGCAGAAGAGAAGCTTTTGCCATCAGACTTCTGTGCCAGACAAGAAAAGGAATTACGTCGTTCAAAGATCTTCGATCTGTCGACGGAAAGACCTACAATACGTACACAGAAGCAGCCAAGGTATTATCTCTTATTTTCGTTCATTATTTCGACTCAGGCTCTCGGGATTATGGACAATCAACAAGAATGGAACGATTGTATGGCCGAAGCAGCGGTCAGCGTGTCTCCCAGCCAATTGAGACGATTGTTCATGCAAATCCTCACGAACAACATCGTCCTTGATCCTCTCTCTATTTATCTGGATAATAGGGTGAGTATCTTATCCCCAAAAAAAGATTAGAGATAATTCAGGAATTCTTTTGGGAAAACAAAAAATGGCCGGATGCCATGAAAGAAGCTCACGCCCTCTATCATATGCGGAGCTATTTGAAAGCCCATGGAAAGATTCTGGCCGACTTCGAGGGTGCGACGTCGAGAAAAAATACCTCGTTGGAAGTGGAACGGTTCGGAAAAATACCCAGTTGGAAACGACAAGGGTGGGAAATGACACGTTTCGGAAATTTCACTTTGGAAATGACACGAGTTGGAAACGCGATAGCGCGGAAAAAAACGGAACGGAAAAGTGACGGAATGGAAATGAAACGCTTTTGAAAATGAACGCTTTTGGAAACGCGACGTTTCGGAAAACTGATGAAAACGAATCGCGACGTTTCGGAAAACGGATGAAAAGGAATCGCGACGTTTCGGAAATACGTAGTCGCCCTCACGCCCTACCACGTACATATTTTTTTAGAAAAAAAAATGAAAAAAAGGGAATCTTTTGATTTTTCACGCTGAATTCACTTTTTCTTATGATAAAATAGCTAAACAAAATATTTCCATGTAGTAGGAAGCAGCAGAAATATTATAGAAGATGGAGTGAGGAATGAAAAAGAAAACAGGAAGAAGCGTAGAATGTTTATGAGCAAACATTTGACAATATATTTATTTTCGTCTTCTTTTGCTGGATGCTCATGATATTTTTCCATTACATTAGAAGCGAGAAGACTTGGAACCAGCAATAAAAATTTCTGCAAGATAAAATTTCATAAAAACAAATAGAAAAAGACCAACCTCTAAACATTTTAATAGTTTTCTTCGTATTCTTTGATCACAATAGCCTTGTTTTAAACAAATAAACAATGAATCGCATCAATATTATCCTTCCACTACGCACAATAGCCTAAATAAAATAAAAAATAACTTACTCTTCAGGTTTGATCAAAATCCATCTATTTTCATTATTCCTTCTGTCCATACGTGATGCTGCAGTATTTATATGACCTGATAACATTATTGAAGAGCAAAAACTATGCATACAACAAGAGAAATACACTCTAATAATAAAAAACAAAGAGAAAAAACAAATGAAAAGCAAAGGAAACAAAATTTTTCTGCTGAAAACGAAACAGTACGTAGTCAACATTTTTATCGCCACGATTTTTCCGAAACGTCGCGTTTCCACCGCTGTTTTTCCGAAACGTCGCGGTTCCGCGATTGCCTTTTCCGAATTGTCCGTTTTCCGCGCTATCGCGTTTCCAACTCGTGTCATTTCCAAAGTGGAATTTCCGAAACGTGTCATTTCCCACCCTTGTCGTTTCCAACTGGGTATTTTTCCGAACCGTTCCACTTCCAACGAGGTATTTTTTCTCGACGTCGCACCCTCCCGACTTCAATCTTCCCGGTTAGTTCAATTGTTATTATTTTATTCTCTTTTCGATTCCAGATGTCATCGAAGAGAATTTACCGCCGCAATACGAATTGTATGACGACTCGGGACGTCGACCCTTCAGCCCCAGCACAGCTTTTGCTGCCAGATTGAGAAGAGTGAGGAAGTTTGGCAAAAATTGAAACAAGATAAATTATAGGGCCTGAAAGATGAGCAATCAGACACTTTCGAAGAAATCTTCAGTGCCGTGAAAAATGGAATAAAGTATGGCAGAAAACCTGATGAGAAGAGTGTCTTTTTCCTCCAAGGAAGCGGTCAGTTTTTCCTCTTATAAAATTATTTTTTTGATGTTCAGGTGGAGTCGGAAAGACCGTCCTAATGAAGGCACTCTATTACAATCTACTGGCAGAAGGAAAAAATGTGGCCTGTGTGGCCCACACGGGAATTGCGGCCAGTCTCCTCCCTGGAGGACAGACAGCCCATCGCCTCTTCCATATTCCGCTACTTCAAGACGACACAATGAACTGTCAAGTAGAACAGGAAACAGATGACGGTAAGAGGATATTCTCATAAAAATAATGATTTCAATTTAGCCGATTATTTGAGGCAATTCCATTGCATTATTTGGGATGAAGCCACGATGACGGATACCAGAATCTTTGAAGCCGTCCACCGACTGCTGGTCAAGCTAAATCAAAGCAATGACAACAATCCTTTTGGTGGAACTTTTCTGGTATTGGCTGGTGACTGGAAGCAGACGTTGCCTATCGATCCGGAAGCCAGAAGTGTTGGAATTGTGGATCGGACTCTACTTCACTGGGATCGGACCGGAGACTGGGTCAAATTCTTCCAGCTGACCAAGAACAGAAGGACAGAGGATCCCGCCTATGCTGCCTATTTGGAGGACGTCGGAATGGCGACGCTGAATATGGAACGAGGAATCGGAAGGCCAGAGGATGAGTTGGTCGAGCTGCCCACAAAGTCTATCGTCCATTCGGAGAGGGAAGTCATCCAAAAAGTCTTCGGCAACAAAGGAAGTCCCGCGGAAAAGTTCGACTCTTTCAAAGACTCCGCGATTTTAGCTGTCGACAACAATACGACTTTCGACATTAATGACATCGTAAGTGACTTCGAAAATCGAAAATTCTTTCGAAATTTCAGGCTTTGGATGAGCTCCTTGACACTCCCGAACACACATTCCGCTCGATCGACACCTATGACGAGACGAAGGGTCTGGCAGCTTTGGATCCGGAGAATTATCATCGAGTGACTCCGCCGGGAATGCCGCCACACGAGTTGAGATTGAAAGTATGTCCTATAGATTTTTGGGAGAGTTTTGTCTGTTTTTAGGTGGGAGCTGTCGTCATCCTTCTCCGGAACATCAACGTGGCCTTAGGATTGACCAATGGAACGCGCTTGGTCGTCACAAAAATTGGAGATAGGGTGACATTTTTTTTAGCCGAAAAAACAATAATGTTCAGCTTATCCACGTAAAACATGTGCATCCTCGGAAAAATCAGTACGGAAACATCGAAGAGGAAGAAGATATTGTCCTGGGGAAGATGCTCTTCGGTTCGAGCAAGCCGACGTCGAGAGAGCTGTCCTTTACCAGAAGGCAATTCCCTCTGAGACTCGCGTTTGCCATCACTGTCAACCGAGCTCAAGGACAGACCTTGGACAGAGCTGGCCTCATTCTCCGCTCGCCTTGCTTCAGCCACGGACAGCTCTACGTGGCCCTGTCAAGAGTCCGGACACCAACCAAACTCTTCATCCACAACAGCAGCAATGAGAATCCGTACAGGACAAATAATGTGGTCTATCCTCAAGTCGTCAATGCTCTTAAACGACTTCTGGCCAATGCTCAAAAGGGACACCGAGATGCCACTCCTGATGCCAATGCCGAGTCTATGGAAATAGGACCTCCAAGAGGTTTGATTGGAGGCCCAAACCCCTACACCTATTCCAACGAGGATATATATGCCTTCATTGAACGTTCACTGACTGAAAATGATGATGATTGGTTGTACAGCGATATAGTAAGGAGAGAACCCAGACCAGTGGCAGAGACTCCAATGGAAGTCGACTCGGACTCACAGTATGCCGTCGAAGTTCGACCACAACAACCTCAGGTATTCTTGTTCATAAAATCATATTTCATTTTATTACAGGTTCCTCAGAGACCATCCGCTGTCAGAGACCAGTCAACTCGCGGCACACGAGGAAGAGACGTCTTGCGACTGAAAAACGACTGGTTCTACTGTTTCGCCAATACGGCTGTCCAAGTACTTCACCGTCTTTTCTACCGTGATATCATGATGGACCACACATCTCGATCCCAGGCGCTCTCGGTGCTCCAACAGATTTTCTTCCTCAATCAAAAAGATGTCAAGAATTTGCTGGCCGTAGCACGAGGTAAATTTTATCCTGACAAAAACAAAAGATTTTAGGACCAGATGACGATCCCTTCGATAAACCAGGAGTCCAGCATGACGCCGAAGAGTATCTGAGATATTTACTGGATATACTTCCTCAACACCTGAAGGAATCCATGAAATTCAAGATGACCTTCAAAGACACCTGTTGTGCCTGTCAGACGGTAAGATCGCTTCTTCATGCAGTAGAAAACCGACTATTTAGGTTACCGGACGGAACGACGAGGATACCGAGGCATATGTGCATAGTACAGAGAAAGGTCATCCCTTCAATTTCTACCTTCGAAGTTGTGAAACCGGAGACCTTGAAAAGGAATGTGCCGTTTGTGGGATTGATACCAAGCAAACCTTCCAAGGAAATGTGGAGATTCCGGAGAAACTTCGCTACCTGCGCTTGACAATTTCACGACTTCGAAATGCGAATGATCCTAATTCTGTCATCAGGAGGAAAATGCAAGCTCCTCTGAACACTGAAATTGCCTTTGGTGAGTCTTTTTCATTGAATCCGAATCATTAAATCTTTTAGGATATCGCTGGAAGCCGGTTGTGATGGTAGAATATCAGGTAATGACCAACGAAATTCGTCATTACGCCGTCTACAAGAAAAGCGATGAAGGCTGGCTCCGTATCAGTGACAGCGAGACAACTCAACTCGATGGGCCACCGGATATGAGCGATATCTCAATGGTCATCATGGAAAAGCTTGAAAAGGTAATCCCTACTTTACAACATTTTTTATGATTCAACAGGTGCCAGAAAGACGTTCCCCTCTTCGAGAACTTATTCCCAACTTCGTCAGTGCTATTCGGGACAAAGTCAGAATCACCAAATCAAATCCGAAACCGAAACCGACCCCTTCGACAGCTCCAGTTCAGCCAAATCAGCCCGCAAGAAAGAAGATCGCCCTCTTCCACGGGAATTTGCTCGACAAGTCGATTCAAGCTGATGTCGTCGTCAACGCAGCCAATCCCAGATTGCAAAATGGTAAGAAATTATAAAGTTCCAAAAGTACAGAAAGTTTAGGAGGAGGAGTCTGTGGCGATGTCTTCAGAAAAGCTGGGGTAAAGGATTTGGAGAAAGAATGTGAGAAAGCCGCCGAGACACTACAAGGAGGCGTCCTCCAGCCTGGACAAGCGGTAGCCACTCATGCCTGTAGGATGAAACCTCCTGTAAAATGTAACCTTTTTTGCATTAGATGTCTATTCGGATTGTTATTTAGGGATTGTACACACGGCAGCTCCGAATTTGAATGCGAGTGGAAGGACAATGAGACCGGACACAGCAGCAGAGGAGAATCTGCGGATGTGTTATATCCATTCCTGCCTTCGAGCAGATGAGAAGGGAGGAAAAAGAGTAGTTTTCCCTGTTCTGGGAATAGGAATCTATGGATATGACCAGCGCCAAGGAATCGCCGTCGCCATCCAGAGCTTCTACGCCTATTTCGAAGCTTATCCCCAAACGGTCAGTTCTCGTATTCAAGTCAAAAACCTCCAAGTGTTCAGGGTATTGAATCTATTACGTTGGCCATTCTCGGAGACGGGACCTACAATCAAGCCAAATCCCTAATGAATGGAATCAACAGCGTAGAATTCAAGCCGAGGGAGGCTAAACCTCTTCGACTGAACTTCGAGCATTTCTACGACAATCGACCAAGACCTCAAGATATTCAAATCCCTGGAACCTCCGTCAACGTCAGCTCTTTCGTCAGTAATCTAAAAGTTACGAGAGGCAGCTCTGGGAAGGGAAAATAAACACAAATAGATCTCATATATTCTAATTAGAGCCTAAATACCTCACTATTGTCATATTTGTAATAAATACGTTTTTCCCATAAAAAAAGATGTTGCCGAAAATCTTTGGCGGGACATGGGACTTTCAATTGGTAAAAAAATCCAAACGGTGCCTCTGCGAATTCTCTAGTCCCTTACTACTAAAACGCTATGGTGTCTGTGTGTCTGTCTGTGCGTTGACATGTCGAAAAATTGTGGCCGAGTGGTCTAAGGCGCGCGCACCAAACAAACGACGCGGGTTCGATCCCCGCCGGTGACAAAAGTGCTCAAAACATTTTTGCTTTTTTGTTTATGGCTCCACTATAATTATTTCGCAATACAAATGTGGCTGAGTATCAAATGTGCCATTTGGCTGCGTATTCTTTATTTTCCATCCTTACGCAGCGAAATTAGTATCATTCGACTGCTCTCCGTCTTGCGAGTCAGAATCTGCAACTTATTTTTTCTTTAAATGAGGCTGAGTATCAAATGTGAAATTTGGCTGCGTATCTGTCAATTTTCGCTCCTTTTTAACAAAATAGGTACCCTTCGACTCCTCTCAGTGTGAGGAAGTCGATTACGGTGATCGTTTTCATTTAAATGAGACTGAGTACCAAATGCCCATTTGGCTGCGTATTTCCTAATTTTCATCCTTTTGCAGTGAAACAGGCATCATTCGAATGCTCTCAGTGTGGACAAGATGAATTTCACACTGCCAGCTTATGAAAGAGGGGCTCAATATCAAAAAAGCATAGATGTGGCAGCATTTATCATGGTTCGAATCCGCAGTAATGTCGCAGTAGTTGGGTTTATGTAATAACATTTTTTTGAATACGAAGCAATTGAGAAGAAGAGAACCATGCGGAGGGGGAGCGAGGTCCGGCACGAGCCGAAGGCGAGTGACGGGCCGAGGGAACTAAAGTCCGGCGGAGCCGGACAAATATCCAGAGCCTTGGACTTCCTAGCCCGCGTAGCGGGCGTCCAGCCGAAGACCCCCCGCAGGGGGGTCGAAACGGCTGGTTTTTTTATCTATTCCCTCTCATTTATTATTTTCACTCGAAAGGACCCGCCATTTTGCTGGCACTGGAATTCCTCAAACACAATAATTCTGGGATTTTCTAGTAGTCCCCAAACTGGCTGATTTTTGTCCGAAAAACTCGCCTAGAAGATCCATTTTATCGAAATTTTACAACTTCAACTGATATTCAAAAAAAAAGAAGAAGTTTGACTGAACAATACATAGTAGATCTGCTGTAAAATCTCTTGAAACTGTCACTACGTCTATTTGTATTTTTTATTGAGAGCTGGGTATATTCACGAGCATTTTTTACATGAGCAAATTCGCAATAGGTTCTTTTCGAATTTCTGTGCGATTTCTAGCTTTTCTTTTCAATGTTTCTCTAGTCTTTTATAAGAATTCTTCAAAATTTTCCATAATTGTATGATTTGATTTTGATTATCAGCCCCGAAATGATGTGTAGGTCTCACAACTTCAATAAAAGTATGTTGATTTCCTACTGATTTGTTCTTGACGACGAAATATGGAAAATTATATTAGTTTTTCAGTGATTTCAAAGATTTTTCATACTTCTCTATTGCTTTTTGCATGAAATTATGGTGATACGCGAACACCGATTGGTCCAAAGTAACATTTTTAGGCCTCAAGTTCAATAGGAATTTCAATTTCACCTTTTCTTTGTGATTTTTTCAATGTTTCCTCTCTTCTTTATAAGATTTCTTCGATATTTTCCATAATCTTCCGATGTTTCCATTGAAAAAATTATGCGTAGGTTTCACATCTTCTAAATCTTCTGTACGTGAATTTCTTCCTGATATTAGATCTTGGGAGTGAAATATAGAAAATTCTATTAGTTTTCCAGTAATTTTCCAGAATTTTTCAATGTATTGGGGCGCCTTTATTACTTGTCGTTTGAATTCTTGACAATTGAGTGGAATCTCCCAATTTTCGCAAATTACTCTTCATTTTCAGGTCCCAGCAAGAAAAAAAAAGTAAAAACTAACTGATCAATATCCCTCATGGCTGTATCATAAATTTGTCGATAATATTGGCCGCTGGCTCCCATCATATTGAAATCCGGATTGAATCTTTGGGCAGCGACGAGGGAGACGAAAAATAAGAGAAGGAGAAGCTTCATTTGACTAAGTTTAGGTGGAAACGGAAGAGAAATGGGGTAAATCCAGCGCTTGGTCGATTCTCGTAAAAAGCTCATAAACATGCGCGAAATCTCAATGACCGGGTATCGAGTTCAATTTGGGAGATTTTATCAGGATAAACGCGAATTTCACCGGCGGATTTCGGATCAAATGAAACTTATTTAGACCGTAATACATAGAAAATTAGCATTTTTTAACGAACGTAGCCTTGAATGTGAAGTGTCCACTATTCATCCCAATAATATTTGACCAGCCATACATAAAAAGTGGAATAAAAGATGTTTTCCTCCTTCTTTTTATTTAGAACTCCGCCCGAGAATTGCTCTTCGCCAGCTCCTGCATAGAAAAATAAACAAAATACGAGCAATACGAACGTGGGAAGAATTGTTCAGGATTTCGCATCAAAAGTACAGAAAATTTAGAAATTACGAAGAAAAATAACGGCCAAATCACACGGAAAACGATCTGCTCATAAACTGGTAAGACAGCATCAACTGCGAATATAAAGAAAATTTGAAACAGTTTTGAGCTCCCTCTACGCGCCCATATTCATTCGAACCGATAATTTGAGCTCTTCACGACGGAATACTTTTTGTAGCCTGAAAGTGCGGTATTTTGGACAATATCGTAGAAGTTTATTTATCTCTCTAATATCTGACTCGCCATTCATAAAAAAAATTAAATAAAACTCGTTTTACCCCTCCTTTTTAGACTCTTCTTCGAATTCTCAGCTATTCAAGCATGTTGATTCAATTAAAAATATTATTTTCGGATTATACGACACACAAAGAGCTCGTAGAAACCATACATGGCCGGAGGCAGGGCCCGGGCCCGGCCCGGCCCGGCCCGGGCCCGGCCCGGGCCCGCCGCAACTCAGGATCGCAGGGCCCGGGCCCGGCCCGGCCCGGCTTTTTGGGAAAAATTGTGACTGCGTCGTGCGCGACTCGGCTTCTCAGGTGGATATCTCGGCCGTAGATAGGGCTTTTTTGATAATTCAAAATGCACTAGAATCACAAAAAGATGGCGAATTTTATAGGAGAGGCTTGAAGTCTGTAGCGTTTGCAGAAAAAAAGGCGTCGCTGTGAATAGACTAGCCAAGAATCTGCATTAGCATATTCGTTGGGAATGTGAGTTCCCTTGATGTGCTATTGAAATCTAACATGTTCTATAAAATTGTCCAGTCTTTTCTCTTTCGAATACACTTTGAATTATCGAAAAAGACCTATCTACGGCCGAGATATCCACCTGAGAAGCCGGGTCGCGCACGACGCAGTCACAATTTTTCCCAAAAAGCGGGGCCGGGCCGGGCCCGGGCCCTGCGATCCTGAGTTGCGGCGGGCCCGGGCCCCCGGGCCCTAATGGGCCATGTATGGTAGAAACACGGCACAAATTCAGGACTGGCAATTTTTAGGAAATTGGATTTACGTTAGGAAAGTTGTTACGAATTGAATACAGTTATCGTCAATTACTTATTTTCCAATATTTGACTGAAAATTGTAACTTTATAAGCCGCACTAAAAAGAAACACGATTGCCGTTAAATTCAATTTCTCGTTATAAATCGACATTGAAATATTACATCTCCTGGGCAGTGCCAATTTACCTGTGTACCTTCTTCCGTCGAGGAAATTACATTTCCCAGAATCTATTAGCTGTCTTGTCGGAAAGAGGGCGTTCATTTGATCAATCCAATTTATTAGGAGGTGCTTGGAAACATTTATGGACCAAGGGTTATGGGAAATTTGAGAGTTTTCTTAACATAGAAGATATACAGACTAAAGCAACGTAAACCAAATTTCATAAATATTGATTGTGGGACATTTGGGGAATGAATTGGAGAGACAAGGAACTGGAATTTTCGAATAATTCACTGAATCAATAAAAAACGTTCAGAATTAGTGTTTCGTTACTTCAAAAACCTTTTCTTCCATCGGAAAAGTTTATTTCCAGTAATTTTTCTGGGAAAATGCAGTAAATTATTTGATTTTTGGTATTTTCAAGCGCTAAAATATCTTCACAGCCTATTTTTCCAGCCGCTATCAGTTTTTCGAAGGAATTTAATGAATTTCAAGCAAATTTGATCGAAAATCAAGGAATTTTTTCAATTTTTCGTATAAAAATGAAAATTGACCTTTATTCTTTTACAAAACTGCCAGAATTTTGTGTATTTTATTAATAAAAAGGGAGAGATATTTCCCGTCCAGCAGCAGGTCAATTAGTGTTAAATCCCCCGCTCGCCCGTTCCCGTGAGTCTCCCCAGCCAGTCGTTTTCTAGTTTTTGATTTTCCCCGCTTCAATTAGCCCCCAGTCTCTTGGTTGCTAGGCGTTGCCATTCATTGAAAGACAGATAATTTTCTCCGTCAGGGTTCAATTCATTCGGAAGAATGGCGGAGCCAACGGCTCGTCGTCTTCTTCTCCTCTACATGATACTTTCAATGGCTACGGTGTCTGTCAGCCAAAATCAGGTAAGCAAATTTCAAAAAAATGCGTACGCTTGCAATAATCCGCCTATTTATCCACCAGTGGGAGATGCAAAACCCGCAAAATCCAAAAATTTTGATTGCCGCTTACTTTCAAAAGAAAATTCCGGGTATTCCTCGATCATAAGGGACTAAATTTTGTTTGAAGGCGGATTACTGTAGGAATTTATTGAAATTTAGTGCAACGGACAGAGAAATGTTCTTTTTTTTTCATAAAACGCCGTTGTTTGGCCTCAAAAACCGTAAATTTTGAACATAACCTCAAAATTTATTCAAAAATTCCCAGAAATTGACATAATCGTTGCGGGACTCCGCTATTTTACGGCAAGAACAGAAAATAAGCTTTTCGAGACTTTTGGGAGCGGAACCGAAACATGCTAGAAAACGCCTTGATCCTTTATTTTATGCCCGATACAATAAAATGTTTTGATGGTTGTGAATCAACTCAATTAACGACTGGGATTTTTACATGGAGGTTTTACGGGTTTTTCCCTGAGTTTCCTACCTAAACGAGAATTTACGAGAAATTGCAATTCCGTCAAACAATGTCAGGACCATTAAATTTCTAACCGACGGTTCCTTTTTATCCTCAAGCCGATACAATAAAATGTTCCAATTTCTGGTTATATTATAATCTTCGGACACTGAATCAATATGTGCTTGCCCGGTATCTGCGTTGTGCAAATTTTAATTGCTTCGTATGAAGGATATCAGCCTATAGACATACGTTTACCACTAAAATTACAAGTTTTTTTTGGTGTTTTCGCCTTCAGAAATACAGAAACGCTTCAATTATTTCCATTTTTCCTCATTGCGCCATTAGATATGATCAGAAACTACCAGATTGACATTTTATTTGGTAACCAGTACCGTAAAAAATAGAAATACCTTTGGAGGCCCAATTATATTCAGAATTTTGCGAGGAAATCCAATGCTTCATGATCCGGATTGCTTCCCGTAAATGTTTCCCTTCGATACAGCCCCGCTTTCAACAAATCCGATTTGAAAATCGTCCGATGTTCAAACGAAGGCGGTTTCAAAATCGCCGCTTTCAAAAGCGCCATTTTCAGAATGGCCGTTTTCGAAATCGCAGCTTTCCAAACCGACCGTTTGCACGACTGGGACATTTTCAGAAAACTTTACGCAAAAGTGCGCCATTCTAATTTTTTTTTTTGCATTATTTTGGTTTTTTGGTTATATGGGGTAAAAGCCTAAGATGAGTAATCCAATGAAGATAATTTAGCCATTGAAAAAATCATGAAAAAGTAACAGTAAACAGCTAAAAAATTGTAAAATAGCTTAAAAAATCATAGGGACGGACTTTAGCGTAAATTTTTCTGAAAATGTCCCAGTCGTGCAAACGGTCGGTTTTGAAAGCGGCGATTTTGAAAGTGGTTCGCTTGAAAATCAATTTTTTGGAAACGTCCTGTTTTGAAACATGCCCGGTTCTGAAAGTGGGGACTGTATCTTCCATTCCCACCTTTATTTTTTTGCCATAAATCTAAATAAGTGAAATTTTCTAAAGATGAAATATCACAACCGATACTATTACCAAAATTTCCATTTCTATCCCCTTCATAAAGTCCTCTTCAAGCATCAAGAAGTAAAAATCACAAATATTTTTATTTAGGAATTCGAAATGAAATGTTCAGCAACAGAGAAGGGGCTCATAATTTCCTTGTGGTTATTGAATTTTCCGAGAACGGGGGAAATAAGAGCTGGAAAATCCGTTTCATTCATTATTTCCACCGAAAACAAACTAGAATCTCTCCTTTTTTTTCCCTGCGTGCCAAAGTACGACAAAATCTAGTTCAGACTCTATAATTTCTCCTCCATTGAGCATAATCAGCATTCTTTCATTCAATTCATTCATTTCGCTCGTGTGATTTTCTGTTCAAGGCGCTGTGACGACACCGAACGAAGCTGATGTTTCATAGAACACCTTCCTCAATTAGATTTCTTCATTAGATAGGCGGAAATATAAGAAAAAACTGCTGAAAACGAGATTTGTGCTATTTTGTGGGAATTTTGAATGGGATTTGACAGCTTTTGCAAGTTTCTGGGTTTTTTTGTGAAATGAAATGGATATCGTACCAATACGAGACGAAAAATTTGATAATAAAGGAAACCTGAAGCATTGAAAATCGATCTGGATGTTTACAAAAGCCTCATAAAGAATTACTAAACAAATATAACCAAGGGTTTTTATCACAACCACTAAACAGAAAAGAAATTTATTCAGGAAAATATCCCCACTCTGATTCACTTGAATTTTCTTCCAAAAACCGTCTGCCAAAATTGATTGCGCTAGCCCGTTGGAAGCATTTCAATCTTTCCTGATACAATTTCTACAACAAACTCACTTCTATGAGGGACCATAAACGGACATACCCTATGCTATTCGTTTTTATTCCAATGACGAAATGAGCAGGAATTTTACCGCTAAAAGTTAAAAACCGTGTGACGGGTGGCTCTTGGATTTTGGGAATGTCTTACAATGGGAATAATCCTATAAATAAGGCGTATTGCCTTACTGAACATGAAAATTTATTCATTGCTTTATAGGATTTATAAAACATGCTGCATTCCTAAACAAATGTTGAACCAATCGCAGTTCATTTGAAAATGAACAAAAAGTTGAAGGACAGAAGTCAAATTTCCCAGAAAATGATGAAAAAGTCACTAAATTCGGAACAATTGACCATCCTACAATATTGAAAATATTCCAAAATCTATAAAAACCACTCCAAAAACGTAGAAAATCCAAAATTTTCAGGTAGTCTGCTTCGATTGTTACGGTAATTCAACGGCAGCTGGCCAATTTTGTTCAATCGATCGTCTCTGTACCGGATCATCTTGTTATTTTCGTGCGTATTTCCCTCGAAAACCAAAAACCCTAACAATTTCAGAGGCTGATCCCAGCGGCTCTTGGTCGTCCGGTTGTAGTTCGAACTACGCGCCCGTTGAATTGACATGCCAAGTGGCAGCTGAGGATAAAACTCAATGCAGTTGTTCGGGAGATTTTTGCAACAAATTTGAAGACGCCAATTATACGGTGCATAATATTTGGCCGGCTAAGGAACCATTGTAAGTTTATCCTGAGCACTTTACGAACTAACGCCGCCCAGTTTTATGTCAACTTCAGGAGAAAACAGTTAGGAAAAGTGGAAAATATAGTCGATTTCTAATATTTGGGGCAAACGGGGGCCTCAAAACCCGGTCGTTTGAATTTGGCATTTTCCAATGAAAATACGAAAAAGTCGCCAGATTTTCAAGCGGGAAACCAACACCCGTTTCCCCCAAAATTGGAAACTGACTCGAGTCGGAAAAAGAGAATTCCATCAGTGGCCGGTTGCAATCAAGCGCCTGGAAGCCTCCCGGGTAGAAAGTTGCCAAATAAAAAGCTTCCTAAGAGGCTCCCGGGAGTTTGATTGCAACCCACCACAGAAGAATTTTGGGGATTTGTCTAGAAAAAAGAAAAACCGAAAAGGAAATGTTTTGATCAGTAAATAAAGGAATACTAGTCGAGCGACGTCACTAGTAGGTCTCTTCTTGCTTTCAAAATCCCTGTATATTTCAAATGGAAACAACTGCAAAAAAAACATTTGTTGCCATCAACATTGGACGTAAAAATACTACAACCGCTTTTCCTATTTGGAGAAGGAATGATCTGAAAAAATTTTATTTATGGAGGAAGGATAACTTTATCGCCAAGTTGGAAACCCCAACTCAGCATTTCAAAAATTGCTCTAACGCTTCTTTCGAAGGCCGGCTAAAGGGTTTACCTTTAGTTTAGGAGCGGAGTCCTGTCGTCAATAGACAAGCGAACCAGGTCGTTGCCACCCGCTGCCGAGAATTTACGAGTGCGGGCGTTTCTTTTTTTCGGTTGATAAAAACTTCGTTTTTAGGGTTTTTACTGTTCTAAATGGCCTAGAAATGCCATTTTTTGATCGGAACATCTATTGTTTTATATAATACTGATGTAGAATGATTTTCAGCACTTCATTAAAATTGGCTTGGCCCCAGTCGCCGATGATAACTTGCCAGGAATGCGGGAATTTGACGATTGGTGGGCTGATCAGGGACATTCCCTGTGATGAATTTCATCTTTGTCAAGGAAATTACTGCGTAACCAGTAAGTTCAATCAAAATTCATTTAAAGGACCCTACGGATTACTGTAATTTCATTAAATTTCCCTTTAAATCCGTTTAAATTCCCTTCAGAACGCGGGCAAACTCCCCATTCTTATTGTGGTTCGGATTGGCAAGGCACAGGCGAAGTGAAATGTTTCAAGAATCCCGGGGAAGATGAGCAATGCGTCTGCCCTCAGCAAATGTGCAACGCCGTCTTACCGCCGGCTCCAAGTAGGAAAAACCTTGGAATTTTTAAAGGGAAATTCTAGCGACTACTCCACGACCAACGACCGTTCAAACGACGACCAATCTTGTGACTATTTTGACCACACCAGCACAGGATAATCCGCAGCCAACACAACCAGGTGGGGAAAATTATTAGAATTTGAAAAAGAGCATCAAACTAAAAAGCCGATAATTAGGACTAAAAAGTTGTCCGAAACAAAAAAAAAACGATAAAAAATGGGGAAAATGAGGCGGAAAACGCGAAATTCTGTGAAAAATCTCAGACCTCTTCAAACAAATGCTACCGTAGTCAGATAATATAAATACGCCTCTCGGAATATAGAAAAATAGAAAACGACGGGAAGGGAAATGTTATAATCGGTTTCCATTCTTTGGGATACAGGCGGTACGGGACCTCAAGGCGCGCGCGTTTGAATTTTACATTTTTCCAATGAAAATTCAAAAAATTTGCCTGATTTTCAAGGGGTCCTGCAACGCCTGTCGCCCTCAAGATTGGAAATCGGTTGTAAGAATAAACAGGTTTTGCCAGGGTGGGTGACTTTTAGACCAAGTGCGACTTGGTCTAATGGTACCCCGCTTGGTCTAATGGTACCCTGCTTGGTCTAATGGTACCCTTATATATGGGGTATCCCTCGGGAGATTTGGATTCTTTAGTTTATAGAAAGTCCGGGAGAAGAAATACCGGGAGGAGATTGATTGGTAGAGCAAAACAGCCATCAGTAACGATATTTTACTGTTTTTCCCACCTAAGTGATCTCCTCCCGGATTTTCTTCTCCCGGACATTCTATAAACTAAAGAATCCAAATCTCCCGAGGGATACCCCCCTAGCCCCGCGAGCGAAGCGAGCCTTCGGAAGCATACGTGATTTGTCGGCCAAAGAAAGGCCATAAGTGATAAGGGTACCATTAGACCAAGCAGGGTACCATTAGACCAAGCAGGGTACCATTAGACCAAGTCGCACTTGGTCTAAAAGTCACCCTCCCGTTTTGCCAGTTAGCAATGTACGAAAGGATTCCTACTGAAATTGAGCGTTTTTCCGATAATATAAAGCCAGACCGAAACGCACAGAAAATGCTTGGAAAGTCAATATTTTTACCAGTTACTGCACAAATTTTGAACGTTTTCGTATCAGAAAAAGAGAATATTTTGAATCTTTCAACCTTTCTATAAAAGGAATCGGCGGATTGGAGGTTGCTATGCTCTAGGATTTTCTTACAAAATAATCAATTGTCAATAATTTATGGACTTTTCATATTTCAGGAGGAAAACCATGTAAAGGAGGCCCGAAATTCTCGCCCAATGCGCAGGCCGTCCACATGGGAGAGAAGCTGAAAAACATCATTTTGGGAGGATTTGGCACTGGAAGTAAGGCCATCGACGTGAGTTTTCTATCACACCCATAAAAAATTGACGATTTCAGGAATTCACAGAAGACATCGACACCCATATTTGTGCGTATTCGCCCTGATAAATGGGCCCCCATTTCTGTAATAAAGAGATGAATTGTTTTTAAATTTTTTTTCGCCCAAGATGTTTATTTTGGTTATCAAGAAAATTAGCAATTTCAAGAAGTTTCTCGAAAAAAATACACGGGGAACTATAAAATTAGCAAAGAAGAAGAAGAACCATTTTCAGAAGCTGGGAAACACCTTTCCGCTTGGATAAGAATACCGTAATTCGGTGCAAAACGTCTTTTGCAGCATAAATCACAAGCTTCTCTTATTTTTGGCTCTTTCTCAATTTCTCCTCGATGTCCCGTGCTCTCATTATCAGTTCACCCCACCTGGGCCAGCTACCGCTGATTTATCATCGCCAGGCATTCAATGGAATTTCAATCTTAGGAGAAACGGGTGTTGCATGGCCGCTTGAAAATCAGGAAAATTTTATGGATTTCCATAGGAATAAGTCGAATTCAAACGCGCGCGTTTTGAGGTCCTGTAGCGCTCGTTTTGCTCAGAGTTGGAAATCAACTATAGACCATTTTACCATAAAAATAGGCAAATGATGCATCCTGGTCATCAAATTTCCCCTTTTTTCTGCCTCAACACTGTTCGATTTCGCAATAGTGCTGGTCCGACTTCTTTTTTAAACGCTTCTTTAATTTAGGAGCTTCAATGCATGGAATTCGAGGAAATCCAAGGGTGCTATGCGCGGTATCTTCACAATCATTCGGAAGTTTTGTTGAGTTACTCATCTCCTCAGGTCAACTGATCCTTGTTTTGCTCGTCTGATAGGAATTGACTAATTTCCCCTGCCTAAGCTTTTCCTTCCCATTTAAAATTTTGAATTATTTCTTCTAGAAAATGTTTCCCGGTGGAAAAGTAGAAAGAAAAGTAAAAGTTACGTGTACCGATTGCGGCTCGACATTCCAAGCATCGATGGTGGTTAGAACCATGGCAATGGCAGCTGCCATTCGAGAACTGCCCGATGTAAACTTTCCAATTTGCACAAAACAATCAGCAATTCAGGGGCGAGTCAAATGCCCCAATTGTGGCAGTATGAAAACGAAAATAGATGCAAGTGCTGAAATAGAAGCTCGTCCCTGCACGATTCAGTGAAATATCCGATCGTTTCAATAATTCGCAGAGGTTACAGTACCAGCCCGTTGAATAAAATAATTTCTTGCGTAAAAATTTGTGGTTTTTACCAACAGCAAGCAGCTGTACTTCCCCAAATATCCGTTTCCAATTCTGGAGGGTCTTCTTCATGTAAATTCTTTTTCAATTCCAATTTCCCAATGGGGTAAAAGCACAAAAAAGCAGAATTTCAAATAAAAATTGACTATTTCAGTGGCCTTATCCACAAGGAATTTTCGCGGGGAGCTCCCCAGGTGGTGAGACCATATCTCAATTTCTCCTCGATGTCTTTGTTCTCATTTTTCAGCCTCACCCTACCCTGCCACGATTATCAGCCGTGTTTACCATAAACAAGAGCAATCTGGTGGTTTGTTGGCCTTTGTTATGCGGAAGCTCGAAATATCGTCAGTTGATGAAAATCCGCGGACAACAACGCATCTGATCAATTTTTCTAGTAAACGAATTGGTTTTTCTATGGACGGAAGCGTTTTCTTCGCCGTTTCTAAGCCACAAGGTGCTAAAAACGAGGGGAAATTAGAAAAAGGTCGAAACCTAGGGTTATCAGCACAGCTCAACTAAACAACAGCTGAGCAAAAGCTTCCGCTAGCTATCAGAGGTTATATTTAAAAATTCCTCCTAGGAACCAGGCGGGGAAATACTGATAATGAGCACAACGAGCAAACGAGGAGAAATTGAAAAGGGTTAATAACCATGGGAAGAATTTCCTCTATCTACGTTTTGCTTCCTAAAAGCTGGTGTTTCTCAGTTATTCAGGCTCCTGAAAATGGGCTCATCCAATTTTATCCAGCGCAATCTGTTTATTTCAGTCAATAATTTTGACCATTTCTTCAATTTCAAACAAGTTCCATATTTTTTTTTTTTGAATAAAGCCGAAAACCGCAAAAGATAAGGGTGTTTTCAGTCGGCCCAAGCCGTTTTGGCTGATCAATTGCCTTCTCCCATTACCGTAACCACTTCGTATTACACACTTTTCTTGTAACAGCCTCTTTCAGTAATGGGCAGCTCCCAATCAATTAATTACGGCTCCTGTGCTCAGTCATCTCAATATTCTTCTAATGGCAACGAAAACAATGTTAATGCTAAAATCAGTGCACAGTACAGAGCGCAAAAAGATGAGGAGTTTCGTGTTCGGTAGGTTCAACTAATTTCCTGTAAAATATAGGCCCATTTTTCAGTCAAATTGCTAATGGCTTACGCGGAGGCGCCAATAATCGCGGTCCAAGGATTGTCGAGGCCTAATAAATGTCGTTTTGTTTACTTTCTGTTTGTGTGAAATGCTTGGTAGCGTACCAAATATCTGTAATTTTACGTCATACAATGTACTCTGTAGATTATGTGTGGATGTTTTCCTTGGTCTTGGCTCATCCAACAATGTTGGGAAGCCGTGAAAAGAACTGGTCAAGACGATTTACAACCTATGAAGGAGACCTATGTAACAGTGGAAGATCTAATTCGCTCAAATGCACTAGAAATTGGTGATCCGATAGAAATAGAGGACAGATCATTGAGAGTATGCCAATTATATTTATTTAGGTGGTATTTTCAGCACTGGGCTCTATATTCGGGTGATTTTACCTGTGAATATGGCAAGAATATACCCATGGTTGTGCATTTGTTCAGTGTCAATGGAATGCCGCATGAGGTATAGTCAGTTTCCAATCTTGGGAGAAACGGGCAGTGGAGGATTACCTGAAAATCAGGCTAAACTTTCAAATTTCCATTGGAAATTGTCAAATTCACACGCGTGCGTCTTGAGGTCCTGCAGCGCCCGTTGTTCCCAGAGATGGAAATCGATAACAGGAATAAAAATTGTCGGTGCACGGTAGTTACCTTCCATTATGTTTATTTATTGGCCAATAGGGAAGTTCACCAAAGACTATTTTTGCGTGCCACGGCGTGTAGGTCAGCTTTCAAACCGTAAAACTTTCGGGAATAGTAAAATAAACTCTACTAAGCCTAAGCCCACTTTTTGACAGAAAAGAAATGAGAGAAAAATTTTTTAGAAAGGTTTTTGGGGCGCAAGTGTGGGGAAGTTCACCAAATGAGCCGGAACTTCGTCGCCCTGTAGCTCGCCGGGTTGACTTGTCAATTTGATTTAAACGGTTGAAATAGACACAACTAAGCCTAATCATGCCTACGGTAGAAAAAAAATTTAGAAAAAATGGTTTTGAAGGAGGTTTCCGGGCGATGGTGAACTTGGTAATGGTGAAGTTCCCTGTTCGTTTATTTATTTACATTTTATTCTAGGTACGGTACGACACACTTATGGTGGCAGCTGGTGGAAAAAGATGTCGAGTCAATAAACACTATGAAACAGTTCGGAGTGTAAAACCGAGAACTTCAGAAAAAATAATGAAGGCTGCTCATGAAAAAGTATGGCTCTTTTTTATTGCATGGGCTCTACATGCTTATTTTCCAGGTTGGCACGAGGAATTATGATATCTGGAAGTACAATTGTGAGCATTTTGTAAACGATTGCCGTTATGGGAAACCATTTTCACAACAAGTAAGTTAGGCAGATTTTATAGGTCCCGTAGCGATCATTTTCCCCAAGGTTGAAAACCCGACTAAATTACAGGTTGAAGATGTAGGAAACCATTATTTGAAATTAATGCCGAAAATTGCTATAACCGTCTTGCGCAATGGCTTCTCCACAGCTACCTACAAAATTACACGAATTATACCATGCCTATAGTAAAATTCTACAATTGCCGTTTATATTCCTGTAAAATGGATATCCTATGACTGCCTTTATTGTTCATTATCAATAATTTTTGACAGGTTGAAGCATAATGTTGTATAAAAAAACTGAATGGATGTCAGCTTCTGAGTTACCGAATGAAGCTGAAAAAGGCGATCTAATCGAAATCTATGGCAAACACTTCAGAGTAGGTCCGCTCTGGAGAAAAAAAAAACGCTGTTTTAGCATTGGGCGATTTTTTCTGGATTTTGTGATGAAATTGCAATGGTTATTCATCTCTGGCGGGTTGATAATGAGCCATATAAGGTTTGGTTTGTGATAATAAAAACATTGGAAAGTCTCTTTCTATTGTTTCCAACATATTTTTTAAAGGAAACAATTTCAGGTCAGATACGATACACTGAAAGTAACAGCACATGGTAGGAAATGTCGGATAAATAACAAATACGATTATCGTGAGCCTCTCTCACCCGTAGAGATATCTCTCCGCGCTCATGCTAAGGTATATCTCTTATTTATCAGCAGGGTCGAAAGTTTAGCTTGATGAAGAAAAGTACAATGCTGTGACATACAATTGCGAGCATTTTGTCACTTATTGCCGATACAACCATGCAATCAGTTTTCAAGCTATATCGATTATAGGAGTATGTTAGTCATACTAACAGTAAATAGAGCCATTTTCTATCAATTATTTTCATTTTTTATTCCTTTTAGGTCGTCTGCTTACTGGCTACTACATTCATTCCCCCCATTATTTTTATTGGATTGCATGAAGATTTAGTTAGAGGAGGCTTTTTACCTAATCGACAGGTGGAAATGGTAGAGCCAAGGGAATATACCAGAAACCGTGGAAGACCGGCGCCCAGAAGGAGAGATAGAATAGAGAGAGGTCTTGGATTCTGGTTGAGAGATCTAGAGCGAGGTCTTCGATTCTGGTTGAGAAAGAGATCTACGCCAGAACCAATAGCATCGTCGAATTATCCTCCTGCATCATCACGTCAACATACGTAGATAATGAAAAAATATTATGTTTATGTTTATGTTTATTACGAGATCAATGTTGTCACATGTCGTATCATGCTTTGTCTCCACTGGTGACTTTCGGTAGCGTGTAGAAACCAATTTCTGCCCACATGTTCGACAAAATTGTCAGCCCATCTTGCCTTCGGTCGTCCTCTTGGTCGTCTTTTCAGCCATGGCCTCCATTCTAAAATACGTCTAGTCCAGCGTTCTGCCCTTCCTTCTGCTATTTGCTTTGCCCAGTACCATTTCCTTTCAGCACAACGGCGTCTGATGTCGGGGAGTGGACAACGTCTGTGAAGCCATTCGTTGGTGCGTCTGTCCATTAGGCTGACATGCAGCATCCTCCTCATCATCCGTCGTTGTGCAACTATCAGCTTTGTCGCGTCCCTCTGGCGTAATATTATATTATAGTACAAATATTATAGTAAAAATATTATAGTACAGTAGTATAGACAGTTGATGGCTAGACGTCGTGTTCAATTTTCCAACCGTCGGACCTCCTGATCAAGTAATCCGACTTTCCTATATTATAAACATGCAATAAACTATTTATTTCCCAATAAAAATTGCTATTTTATAATCTGTATAAAGTTATTTGCAAATAAACATTCATAAAACAAGTTCTCTATCAAAAAACGCGTCGATAAGCTTCAATTTTGACCCGTCTCTTGTCTAATTTCTGTCGTCTTTGGCTCCTCAACTTGTCCCTGGCCGCTCTCTTATCATATTCCTCTCGTTGCTTCTCTTTTACCGGCACAATCTTCTCCACAGGAATTTTAGCTCTAAAAATCGACATTTTCCTCAAAAATCCATGAAAACTGACTTATTCCAATCGAAATTTTCCTCATTTTCTTCTCGAAATTTTATGAATATTTCCTCCATTTTTTCTCCTTTACAATATTCGAATGGGACTCGATTTTGTCCATCTGCCAGCGTTGGATCAGCCCCAAATTCCAGTAAAACTTCGACAGAATCGGCGGCTTCCTGCCTCACCGCGTAGTGCAAAAAAGTGCCACCGCCATTGGATTTTGGCTCATTTAAATAATTTCTAATTTCTGTCGGCTTTCCGGTGAGAATTTCCTGCAGTCGATCGCCGTCATTTCGGCCGACTGCCTCTTCAATTTCGGCGGCTGTTCGGGCATCCAGCCAGGGATATTGCTGTTTTTCCGCTTTTCTTTGGGCTTTTGCAGACTTTTTCGGTGGTTCGGGGATCTGAAATGATAATTTTTATGTTTAGAAAAGCCTATAAGATGAAAACTGTGATTGATCAAAGATATTCGTTTCCATTGGAAGAGTTCACTTACTGAGATTCGATTCCATGATTTCCGTTCCTTTTGTAAATCCGCTAATGTCTGTTCCAGATTCCCATGGAATACAAAAGTGAACAGACGAGAAAAAACTCGTTGAATTTCTTCAATTGAGGAAGGACAAGTGACGAAGGGAATGTGCCTGGAAGAGACTAAAATGACAAGAATACACAGACAAGAAAAAGAATTGGTGGAATTGTTCCTTCAAGCTTTTTATAAACACGCCGCAACATTTTATGTTTGTTTCTAGATTACGGTTATTCTGTAAGGATCGCATTTGCTCCATACTCACCGATATTTCTTCCTGTCCTCGTCCTTCAAGCTCTCAAAAAGAGTATTATAATGGATCTGGGTGCAGCGAATAAAAACCAGCTCAGCTTCTTCGAATTTCTCTTTCCAGGTTTTTAAAAACGAGGAGATTTCCTTCAAAAAGGTGCGAGGTTTCTTCTCTGAGCCGTCAATAAACCGTTGTGCAGTTAATTTTCTCCTAAAAATTGGTTTATTTCCGTCAGATAAGCTGCTCACTTTTTGTATTGGCCAATAGCCATTTTACCATCGGAAATAAGGAGAATTATGCAATTACACGGCTCAGGGCTGTATGTCATTCCAGAAAAATGATACCGGCAATGGCAAAAGACGTAACGATATTCTAACTGGAGACATCTGGAATTCTTATTATTTTTGAACTTCAGGGGATTCTTATTAGTTTTCTGAATTGGTGGCAGCTATTCACCCGTATGCACCGAGTTATTTCTCAAAATTATCACAAAATTTTTTATGAAGGATGCCGTTTCCGTCTTGGAGGAAACTGGCGCCGCGAGACCTCAACGGGCGCGTTTCAGTTTGACATTTTTCAATAAAAATTCGAAAATTTTGCCTGATTTTCAAGTGATCCCGCAGCGACCGTTTCCCTCAAGATTGGAGCCCGATCATATATTCAACTTCGATAAATCTTAAAAAATTTTCTACCGAAATGGCTTGATTTCTACTAAAAATACTCCGTAATCCTGATTTTCCATATTGGAGTTCAATTTGTAGGATCTTCTACTGTAGAAATGAGTAAAAAAATACTTTTTATGGTTGTCATAAATAGCCCCGGGTTTATTATCCCCAATATATTTTCTGAATATGCGACAAAAATTATGGAACTTTTCTTTTTTTTCATGACTGGTAGATAAATTCGCCTGGGAAAATGGACTGATACAGAAATCCTACAAATTCACAAGATTTGGTTGATTTTTATTCTCTCAAAAGATAATTCCTGGGAAAATCAACAATGCTGGGACAACTAGGATCGACAGAGAAATTAGAAAATTTGAATGCAATCAAGAAGTTCTAATGGAAATTGCATATGTTTTTCGAATTTTATATAAACCGCCTTCAGATGTAATAGTACTGAATAATAGGTGGACGATAGAAAAACTTAGATTCATTTCAAGCTTCCCAATGCACATTTTCGAGGAAAAGACCGTTTTTTATGGCAGCTAGTCTTTCCCGTATCAAAACCTTTGATTTTTAGGCTTTTCAATGAGGTTTTCATTCAAAAATGTTCCTTTTTCCCGCTGAAAAAGGGTAAAATATCAGAATTTACAGAACGAGCGTCTTTTCCAAGTATTTTTACGCGAAAATTGATAAAGAAACAGCAGAACTACTCGGAATAATGAAGAAATCGAGGGTTTCATGACTTTTATATAAACCGTGTTTGAGTTCAAATTGTGATGATCGGTAGGTTAGCACAAAATGAAGAAAACTGACCGGTAAATGCTGTGAACAACGTATTGCCTCTTGTAATAAAGATAACCGATCAAAAAATGTCGATTATTTGAAAAAGGAGAGAATAAAAATGGCTCATCTTGACTGGTTCCTGCCTCCGGTGGATCTAAAACACAATTTTCCACTGAAAAACAACAAAATTACCATCGGAAAACCGTTCCAAGGCGCGATCGCCTTTGACTTCTTCTTCAATGGCATTTTCTCTACCTGGCAGGCCGTTTCCCGGCAAAAAACAATCATCCCTGTCGTAAATTGAGATAATTTTCTTCTAAAATTGGGGATTTCTAGCTATGCATGGCTGATACCGAATCAATTAGACGCCCTGCCATAAATAATCAGCTGAAAACAGCTAAAAATGAATAAAAATAAGGGGAAAAGGAGGGTTCTGATAAGAAAATTGAGGATTTTATAGTCAAACTGGCGGGAATGACGTTTTGTGAAAGATTGCACAACGGAAAAGGCGGCGTCCCAGGGCAAAGATTAGTCACTGAACACATTTTGGTCTCCCAAGATTCGGCTGTGGAAAAGGAAATAAAAATGGAAATTCAGCGCTAATATTCTGAAAAATACGATACGTTATCCTAACGGTAATCTGGCCTGAAAAATTCCACAGCTCGCGAAAATTTGAAATTCCACCGCCGCACTTTTTCGCGCCAAATTTTAGAATTTTTTTCCAATCAAATCTATGTCTTTTCAAAATCGAAAAGCTGATCGATACAGACATTTTTATGCTGTGTTCAGGGGCTCAAAAAAATCAGCACAAAAAACTACGCGGGTTCTTGGAAGTACTTTTCTAAAATCATGGTTTTTTGACCAAGAATGAGGTGTGTCGAAAATGTGTAAAATGCAGTATCTTCTTTTTCGAGAGGAAACTGAAATTTCCCTTTTTTTCTCAAAAAGCGTTTCCAACATCCCGTGTAGTTTTTTATGCTGATTTTTTTAAGACCAAAACTGTAGCCCAAGAATGCCTGGATCGTTCAGCTTATCGCTTTTTAGGCGAGATACCTCCTTTATTCGATTACTTGCGTTGTAGTGCAAGTATAACATTGCTCTTACTTGCAAAAAATGCGTAATTCAATGTAGATAATTTAGCACATGCAAAAGATCGTAAAAAATGATGGCAAGCCATAGAAAAGCACAAATTATTAAATAATGAAAATGTCAAAAACGATTTCGCTTCGGGACCATCCGGCGTCCTCAGACCTTTGAGGCGAGCTGTGAAGACAAGACAATGAATAGGAATAGGAAAGATGATGAAAGGTCAAGTAGTTCAATGCTAAATCCTAAAAGATCTTAACATTTTCAATGGCTACCGGAACTCAAAAATTATTATCATTGCAGAGAAAGCGGCCTACTGTCTAAATCATTCGGCCCTTCTCTAAATTGTGTCCTAGGAACACACGGAAATGCCCCAGTTTTCTGGAATGACGCATCCAGATTACCAAAGAACTGTTGACAAATTTACATGAATAAATTGGTCATGAATAAGACATTCCGGTGTTCAGTTCCATCATGAATTAGAAGACGACAAAACGATCCTCAAAGGGACCCTCACCCAGTAGAAAAAAAGATTGAAAGGATAGATCCGCCGACGCTAGCTTTCCCTGATTTTCAGGGCAAACGACTTTGTCATATTGATCTTCTTTTGCATTTTTTGACCTTTATATTGCATCAATTTTGGTCAGGTTACCTTTAAAAAATTCCCCGTCTTCTGTAGATTATTTTGCACTAAAAATTTACGCAAAAAAATAATTGGAAATTCGAGAAAGAGCATGCAATATGATTGCTAACAAAATCTCTTACCCTGAAAATCAGGGAAAGTTAGCGTCGGCGGATCTATCCTTTCAATCTTTTTTTTCTACTGGGTGAGGGTCCCTTCAATATTCTATGGAGCTTTTAAATGTTGTACAAAACAGTTTTATTTGATTGCAATTTCCAGAGAATCAATAAGAGTAATTCATCTTGATCTCTGTCCAGTTTTTACTGAGTGTGGTTTATCAGATTTCTCGTATTGGCAAATTGTCGAACTACCATGAAACTGAACAACATTTTGTCTACCAACACTAAAAAAACCGAAATTTTAGATCCCCAATTTTACATTTCTTTGTCTTCTATATTTCTAGTGCTGCTCATATTTTTCATGAGACTATAACCATTGAGTGGAACAATTTTATTATCAATTGCCTCATATTCTCAAAAAAGCGGATCACAAATCTAATCAACTTCAATTTTGATCCGTCTCTTATCCAATTTCTGTCGTCTTTGGCTCCTCAATTTGTCCCTGGCAGCTCTCTTATCATATTCTTCCCTCTGCTTTTCTTTTACCGGCACAATCTTCTCCACAGGAATCTTTGCCCTAAAAATACTCAAATTATTTCCAAAAATCCATGAAAACTGACTTATTCCAATCGAAATTTTCCTCATTTTCTTCTCGAAATTTTATGAATATTTCCTCCATTTTTTCTCCTTTACAATATTCGAATGGGACTCGATTTTGTCCATCTGCCAGCGTTGGATCAGCCCCAAATTCCAGTAAAACTTCGACAGAATCGGCGGCTTCCTGCCTCACCGCGTAGTGCAAAAAAGTGCCACCGCCATTGGATTTTGGCTCATTTAAATAATTTCTAATTTCTGTCGGTTTTCCGGTGAGAATTTCCTGCAGTCGATCGCCGTCATTTCGGCCGATTGCCTCTTCAATTTCGGCGGCTGTTCGGGCATCCAGCCATGGATATTGCTGTTTTTCCGCTTTTCTTTGGGCTTTTGTGGACTTTTTCGGTGGTTCAGAGATCTGAAATTGTCGGAATTTTTGTTTCGGGGCGTAAATAAAAGGAAAATTATAATTTTCCAAGGATGCCATGATATGCCTCGAGTGTTTTCTAAGAATTCCGCTTTCCTATGTTTCCAATCGCAAATAAAAATGAAAGGCGGAATTTTCTGGGCTTGATTTGCATTTTTCGACTTACACGAATATTTTTAGCACGGCTCGAAGATTTCCTTTCCTTTTGTAGATCTGCCAATGTCTGATCCACACTTCCATGGAATACATAGGTAAATAGCCGGGAATAAACTTTTTGAATTTCTTCAATTGAGGGAGGACAAGTGACGAAGGGAATGTGCCTGAAAAAAAAAGAATTGTATCCACTTTTTCTCATATTTTTGAAAGAAAGCAAAAGATTCTCAGACCGAATTACATCAGTTGCTTTTCAGAATAATCGATGTGCCCATTGCTGTCTTTATTTACCAAAGCAACGAAACATTTTTGAGGGCAAAATGCTCCGGTAGAATCCGGTAACATATCAAATTTTTTGTGTTCTTCGCAGTTTATTTTTTATATATACGGTAGTTCTGTTTGAATGAGGACTTTTTGGATCGTAATATTTTCCTGTGCAAGGGATTTCTTTCAAGAGAAATTGGCAAATAGAAATTTAGAAATCTTCCCCTAATCGCATCGTCAGCGAGAAACCCAAAATGATTTTACGGCGGAAGTGATAAAGAAAGTATTTCAAAGAAGGAATAAATTATCCAAAATAAGCTGGTAAAATTTGGGAAGAATTCAAGAGTTTTGTGCTTTCCGTTATGAATTTATACGCCAAAAGTTTTTTTTTGCAATGTTCATCGTCTGACGAGTAATTCAATTGTCAAAACGTATTTTCCGTGATGTTCTTGGATCACAAGATGATTCAAAAATGACTGTGAGAAAAGATTTTGGTGAGTAAACAAATTTCAGTGAAAATTGGAGACTTTTATAGGAGGATTGGAATCAAAAATATTTCAATGAAGGGATAAAAATCAACTGATATTTCTGTTGGGTTTGTACATGGCCTCTTTCGGGTTTCGTTTTTATAAATTTTACTCACCGATATTTCTCCTTCTCCACTTCTTTCAAGCTTTCAAACAGGGCGAAATAATGAATTTGGGTGCAGCGAACGAACACCAGCTCGACTTCTTCGAATCTCTCTTGCCAAGTTTTCAAAAATGCCGCGATTTCCTTCAAAAATGAGCGAGGATTCTTCTCCGAGCCGTCATAGTTTCGTCTAGCGGTGATTTGTTTTTCAGCAAAGAGATTTCCCCTAAAAAACAGGCAATTTTTAAAAATTTTAAGCTAAAAACTGACTCTTTATAATGGCCAATAGCCATTTTTCCATCAGAAATTAGGAGAATTATGCAGTTGCAAGTTTGGCGGAAATGTTGCCAAATGTAGTGGTGTCGTACTTCAAGACATCTATAAATTGACGAAATTTACAGGAAAACTGATTGTGTTGCGCTGGTTTTCATCAAAAGAATGAGAAAAAATTGATGTTTTTTTTTCTTTTTATAATGGCAGGCTTCCTTTGCAGGCATTCAACAAAACTTTTAGGGATTCTTCCAAAAATCGGCAAAATTTACAAGAAATATTTGAACACTACCGAACGGAATAAAATCGTTTCGAGCCTTTTTATAGTTTCGTAAAAGTTTTAAAAATGAAAAGCGGCTGATGTAATTTGGTCCGATAATCTTTTGCTTTCTTTCAAAAATATGAGAAAAAGTGGATATTTTCGGTTTTTGTGGGTATTGTGGTAATAAAAAATTCCTCATGACATCGTCTGTCAAAAATTGGAAGGATAATTGCTGATTTCTATTTCAACACAGTGAATTGGGCGATCATCAGCGTTTTTCAACCTTTTTCATTTTATTTTATGGTCAAAACCAAAAAACTTCAAATGTCCGATGGTAAAAGAGAAGAGAAGTCCTCATCTACTTTTTCTTTGTATTATTTTGTATCAAGAGGGTTTTATTTGAATTCAGGCAGCTTTCATACTAGTAGACAAGACTTGGGTACTTGAAAAACAGCTAATTAGCTAGGCAACAATACCGTGAAACCTGGATTACTATCCCCAGCGGCATCAAGGGCAAAAATTTCGTGCATACAGTCACAGGAAGGGGAAATTGAACGGGCACAACTCGGATAAATCGCTCGAAACCATTATATTTATATTCAATAGGGGTCGTTACCCGAGGTTACTATTACGGCGGGGCCTCTAGTACAGGCGGGTGCCCTAGTCCAGGTTTTACGGTAATATGTTTCAAACTTTTCTCCCATTTGTTTCGAGACTTTTTGGCGGATATCAGGGAAATTTGCCTGAAATCACCTGAAAATCAGGCAATTTAGCTGGAAAAGACGTTAACAAAGGTGGTCAAAATATGTGGAACGGCCTTTAGAAAATGACTATACGAATCAAATGAATACGCTGTTTTTCTCTGCTATAATTCTTGAAAAAAGTGGCTTCGTTGGGAGAATAAAGTGTCCCGAAAAAAATATGATCAATTCTGTACACTTGATTTTGACTACTCGACGAACAAAAAGATTTATCAAGAATTTGGATGGATTTCCGGCAAATTCTATGGATTTCCAAATTTCGAGGAAGGATACACGGTTTTTCAAATTTTTTTTCTAATAATTCTCAAATTCTTCCCCCAAATGACAATTCTCCCCCTTTTACCCCTCAAAATCCCCCAACCAACCTGTAGATGCTCCTAACTTCCCATTCCCTTTGACCATTGAAATGTTTCAAGAAGAAAAATCGATTATTAGGAAGATTCGAGAATAAAAATGGCTCATCTTGGCTGCTTCCAGCCTCCGGTGGATCTAAAAACCCGATTTTTCTGTCAAAAAAAAGTCAAAATACCATCAGAAAAACGTTCCAGGGCTCGATCTTCTCTTGTTTCTTCGTCAATGGCATCCAATTGGCCGTAGCCTCGCCAATAAGAACACGCGTCTTCCTCAAAAATTGGGTGGAAATTTTTCTAAAAGGGAATTTTATCCTAAAAGAACAACGAAAATTATTACCGAAGGAATTAGACGCCCCGCCATAAGAAGCTAACTTGAAGCAAATATGAAACAAGTAAAATAGGAATAAACCCAAAGGCATGGGAAATCGAGAAAATGGGGCATTTTATAGTCGACCAGGTCGAGGTGACGTGTCTGTTGAAAGATTGCACAATGTGGGGAAGGAGAGACAGCGGCGAGGGAGAGGCGCAGACCGCCAAGTGACCAGTGCCAGCTGATTCGTCACCATTTTCTTCCTTTTTGTTCAATTTTTATAGGATTTTGGCCTATTTCTGGGGGTTTCATCCTATTTTGTTTCAAAATTGATGGATACATTGATCTCCTGCAGGGAAAACTAATTTATAAGTTCAAGGGAACCGTGAAAATTGTTATTTTTCTTCATATGCAAGGAAAACTATCCATTTCGGGGCCAGTTTTTTGTTATAAATTCATTGAAATATTGTATGATTTATTTCATCCAACAAAATGACATTTGAAATTAGCGGAAATTCAGACGGGCAAATGGTTTTTGATGCTTATTTTTGGGGATTCACAGCTTATTTCACACCTTTTCTAATAGATACATACATACATCGATATAGGGCTGTGCGCGGGCCGGGCCGGCCCGTTGGGCCCGATCGGGCCGAAAATTTTGAAAATTTAGTGAAAAATGGCAATTTTTCATGAAATTTTTGAAAAATTTTCAAAAAATTTCGCTTTTGAGACCAAATTTTTCGTTTTCGTGTTATTGATAGCGCAGTTGGTTGGAGTCCTCCCTTCATATTCGATACAGCCGGGTTCAATCCCCGGATACACTATGACTTGTTTTCCAGTCATTTCTTTTTTTTAAAGTTTTTCCAATTTTTTTTCCACGGCAGAAACAATAACAACACATTTCTTTGAAGAAACATTAGGACTCCCACTTATAAAATATATTCAGATAAGCATAGCATCGAAAAGCAGCAAAGCAAAGCCATTATCTGGCAATATTCTATACTAACTGTGACGTTAATCATCTGAGACTGTTTTTCTTCGATGGAAATAGCTTAGATAGACTAAAATATGCATAAAATGCGTTAAAAAAGATAAAAGAGGCAAAAAGAACGGTTCAAAAAACCGCTGGTCGACTTTGGTTCTGGGTCCCTGAAAATGGACGGGCCGAACGGGCCGGCCCGGCCCTGGCCCGGCCCGCATCGGGCCGGGCCGGGCCAGGGCCCAAATTTGGCGGGCCGGGCCGGCCCGGCCCGCGCACAGCCCTACATCGATATCCACTTCCAAAATTATGCTCAAATAGACCCCCTGGAACCAAAAATAGAGTAAATTTAGCCACTTCCACCAAAAAACGAAAATTTCCAACCAATTTCTTCTGTTCTGCAATTTAGTTACGTTTTTGATCTATTTCTGATGGATTGACCCTGAATATTTTTTTGTCAGCAGCATTTGAAGGAGGAATTGATTTCCTGCAGGAAAAAACTGATTTATAAATCCGGTACAACTGTAAAAATGCAATTTTCATTGATTTTTCATCCTATCTGGATCAGAAATCCGTTTCCAAATGCTTCAATTCTATTATAAATTCATTGCAGTGCATCCGAGAGAGACGAATAGTAATCGAAAATAGCCGGAGACAATAAAATTCAATAAGAAACTGTGTCAAATGAGTTTCGATCGTTTTTTGGATGATTTTTGCACTCATTCACTTTGAAATTAGTGGAAATTCAAATGGGGAAACGAACTTTGTTACCTATTTTTGGTTGATTCAGAGATACATTGATATCAACTTCCAAAAATATGCGTTAGTAATCCTCCTGGAATCAAAAAAGGCTTTGAAATTCGCAATTTTGACCAAAAATCCTGCTTGTTCCCTTTGCTACTTTTTTGTCGATGGAATTGTAAAACTTCTGAAGACTTCATACTATTTTGCGATATTTTTTTGTGTTTTCCGATATTCGCCGTCAATAAATGCTAGATCGTTCATGCACGATTATAGTCGGTTTCCAACTCTGGGACAAACGGGCGCTGCGGGACCTCAAGACGCGCGCGTTTGAATCCAATGAAAATTCGAAAAATTTGCCTGATTTTCAAGCGGTCCTGCAACGCCCGTTTTCCCCAGAGTTGGAAACCGACTATATTTTTTTCCAAATCGAAGTCCCACATGGATCAACTTCTGTTTTGCATCAACTCTTTTATAAATTGATTGAAATTTTGATATTTTTACTTTGTGTTGTGCCTAGACTTCAAAAAAATTATCGTCTTTACGGAATTTCAAATTAGTTCTAGTCATTTTTCCGCGTGCTCGACTAAATTTTCCGTAATTTGCGGTGATTTTTATATGGAAGAAATTGAAAAATTTCATTATGTGGATGTATTCAAACTGAGCTGTTGGCCAAATATTTTCTTTAATAATTCCTTTAAAACTTTATAATTTTATCTACTAATAAAAATACTTGTAGTCGTTCTTCTTCACCGCGCCATTTTCCTCTTTTTCGATCCGTTTTACCTCAATTTCTCCTTCATTTGAAGTCGCGGAACACTTGGTGTCCGGTCCTAAAATCAGATGATTTCTCCCGGTTTTCTTAAATTTCTCACCGATTGCCACTGCTTCTGCATATCCTCCGTTTGAAATCGCCGACGCGCGGGCTCCCAGCCCTTCGGAAATGGCCACAGCTCCTCCTCCATTTGAATGAGCCGTAGATCCCGGGCCAATGGCTATGGCGAAGGGGCTGCCGAGCAGTGAAGCAAACCAAGAAGACTGGAATCCTTTCTTTTTATAGAAATTTTAAAACTCACGAATTTTGAGGCAAAACTCCAGGAAGGAAGGACGTTGGGATCAAAAGAGGCGCCAGGACCTGAAGAGACGCTGGCTGCCGCAATTCCTGGGTTTTTTATGGCAGCAGCAAGGCGGCTTTCCATGGCCATAAGGAGCAGAAAATACTGGAACATATTTTAGTCTAAAAATGGAGGAAAAACGGGAGAAAATTGAGATATTTCAGTGGAAAACACCAAAAGTCTCACTGATTTTACCAGTAATTTATTCATTTTTAAAGGAAATTCAAAACGAAAAGGATAAAAAATTACTAAAATAACTACAGTAAGATTCGTTGTCATATTAAAGAAAAAAATAGCCGCCAAATTCCTCCTAAACGCGAACAGCATGAGCAGCAATTTCCCCAGTTTTCAGTTGAACATAGTCGATGCGAAATTCTTCTTGCCATTTGTTTTTGAGCCAAAATTGCGGCCAAACACCTTCCTGGGTCTTGGAGCGAATTTCCACAATTCGGGGATCAGCTGCGACGTCTTTTAGCAGTCGACCACGGGTAGCTGGAGCCTCAAAATCGTGGAGAACTGGGCGCCAACAGTCCCAAGATTCACCATCTGGAAATTTTTATGTTTTAGAGGGACCCTATTAGGTTTTTTAATAACTTGTGCCAATTGAAACTGTATCGTTGATTAGAAATCCCATAAAACCTGTCTTCCCACCTTTTCCCAGGGTAATCCACCCAGCTGGACCAGAGGCAATTAGCGGAGCCGCGGAGGAAACGAGAACTTCGGAAGCGGCAGTTCCAATGGCTGCAGCGGTTGTGCCAACCGTCGTGGTGGCCGTGCCACCGGCTACAGCCACAGCGACACCACCACCAGAAGCAGCGGCAGCTGATCCGGCACCGACGGCAATGGCTATGGGAGTTGTGGCAACTACAGCGACAGTGCCCAGGACCATTCTTTTATTTGTAAAAGTTGACTGAAAGAGGAAAAAGGAGAAAAATTATTTTATATTCTGGGCAAAGGATAAAAGTTCCTGCAGAAAATTAGGATCGATTGTTTCTCAAAAGAGAGAAACGAATGAAAAATTATAGGAATTTCAAGGAAAAAATCAAGCCAGGGATCATAGAAGGCGGAAATGAGGAGAAATCAGCGAAAAAGAGGGAAAAATGACGAAATTGGCGTTGTAAAAAACAACAGGAAGCGCCAATTTCTGGCTGTGGCAGAGGTTCAAATTTCTCATGGTAAAATGGGATTTTCTTATATCCCTTACTACTAAAACGCTATGGTGTCTGTCTGTGCGTTGACATGTCGAAAAATCGTGGCCGAGTGGTCTAAGGCGCGCGCACCAAATGAACGACGCGGGTTCGATCCCCGCCTATGACAAATAGACTCAAAACATTTTTGCTTTTTTGTTTATGGCTCCCCTATAATTATTTCGCAATATAAGTGTGACTGAGTATCAAATGCGCCATTTGGCTGCGTATTTGCTAATTTCCATCCTTATGCAGTGAAATTAGTATCATTCGACTGCTCTCACTCTGGGGAGTCTGAATCCGCAACTTATTTTTCATTAAATGAGGCTGAGTATCAAATGAGCAATTTGGCTGCGTATCTGTCAATTTCCGCTCTTTTTTCAACAAAATAGGTACCGTTCGACTCCTCTCAGTGTGAGGAAGCCGATTACGGTAATCGCTTTCCATTTGAATGAGATTGAGTATCAAATGCCCAATTGGCTGCGTATTTGCAAATTTTCATCCTTCTGCAATGAAATTAGGGTTATTCGACTATTTTCACCGGGGTGAACACGAATTTCATACTGCCAGCGTATGAAGACGAGGCTGAATATCAGATGCGTAGATTTGGCTGCGTGTGCCATGGTTCGGGTTCTCAGTAATTTCACAGTAGTTTGTTTTATCTAATTACTTTTTCTTTTGAACGCGTCATACGAAGCAATTGAGAAGAAAAGAACCATGTGGAGGGGGAGCGAGGTCCGGCACGAGCCGTAGGCGAGTGACGGGCAGAGCGGACTACAGTCCGGCGTAGCCGGACAAATATCCGGAGCCTTGGACTTCCTAGCCCGCGTAGCGGGCGTCCAGCCGAAGACCCCCCGCAGGGGGGTCGACACGGCTGGTAAAATACAAATAAATCGAAAGAGAGGAAAAAATTTTGTTTTATATTCTGAGCGAAAGGTAAAAGATTGATTTAGCAGCTGGGAACTGATCGTCATCTGCTTTTCGTATTTCATATAAGAAAATCCCCTCTTTTATGTTTTTTTGCGCTAATTTTCCACTATTTCTCCAAAATTCTTTATCAAAAAATGGCAAACTGAATAAGAAACCGAAAGAAGCTCAAAGGAAAAAGAAACCGGGGAATGTAGAAGGCAGAAACAGAGAGAAATGGCTGAAACAGGGGGCCAGCTGACGAAATGGCCGCGGTTTATTTGAAAGCAGCAGTGAGCGCCAATTTCTCACTGTGCTTATGGTTCTAATTTCTCATCGTAAACAGCGCTCAAATTGACAGAAAAGGGCAGAAGTAACGAAAATTATTTTATGTTCCAACCGATAAATAAAAGATTGCTCTAGAAGCTGGAAACTGATTATTAGGCAAAACTGTTGATGTTTAATGTGAATTCACTGCTATTTCTTCCTTTTACCCCATGAAAATGTGACACGTGGATTAGGAATCATAGAAACTTGAGATAGAAGAAACGAGCGAGGAGGAAACGGTGGGAAATGACTGAAATAGAGGGCAAGATGACAAAATAGACGCTGTTTATTTGAAAAATAACTGTGAGCGCCAATTTCTCACCATGCCCTTGGTTCAAATTTCTCACCGTAAACAATTCTGGAATTGAACTGAATAAGTCAATGTTTATCATATTTTGATGGGTAATTTATTGTTTCCCCAAAGCAGCAAAAAAATAGGAAGGAATTCCTCACCAGGGCCAGAAAGTGGGAAATGAGATCATCAGCCGTAAATAGTTTAAAGGGACAGTCCAGACGTAAAAAATTCTGGTGAAAGTGGTGAAAGGAAATTATTGCGCCAAAGTAGCGTCACCCCTCAAATTTTTATTATAACTTCTAAATCTTTTTATTTTCACCTTTTTCGTTGATTTTTATCTGTTTGTTCTTATTGATAACTATTCTACGTTCAATTGCGGTTCTTTTGAAACCTAACACGATGTATGAAATGCAATATTAGCTCTAAAAAATACCAAAATATGTGCAAACTTTTTGATAAGTGTAACTTTATGGTGATTGCTTGATATAGCGATTATTTTTACCGTCATTTGATATCAAAAGAATGCTCTGAGTGTTGGAAATCTATAACAGTAGTTGAAAGTGAAAGAAACGATAACAAATTAGCATAAACAACCCAATTAGCATGGGTGTATTTTCGCTTGTATTTTCATTTGTGTTCTTTTTTGCTTTGTTCTCTCCTCTTGTTTTGTTATTGTTTATATGTTTTCTGTTGTTTTTAACTGATAATGCATCGTATTTAGATGCTTTTGCAAAATAAAATGAAGAAAAAGAATGAGCATCAAGAGCTCACCAAGTGATTTTCACAGGCGTCCAAGTAAGTTTGTTTCCTTTGAAAATTGCAACTTTTAGGTATTGTTTTTGTTGTAAGAATGTGCGTTTCTACGTGTAAAACATCCCTAAATACAGGGGAAGCTCTGCGCAAATTTTTTTTGCGATAAAAGACTTGTAACTTTTGCATGAAGTTTGCTCGTCTCAAATTTTTGCGATGTATGCTCATTTCTTTATGTTTCTTCTGTTGTTTTATCTTTCTTATTGGTCTTTTCAGCTAAGCAACTTAAAATTATAGGTAAGTTATTCACTTTGACTTGAAAAAATTATTCAGATAGCTTTGATAGTGACTCGAATGGATTCCTTTTTATGAGCAACTTATCGGTTGAATTGCACATTGATTTCTACATCATAATTTCCGCCGTATCTGATTCTATCTAAAAATGTAATTTTTCAGGAAATAAAAATGTAAAAATCGAGAAATACAAGCCTAGGACGGATGGCACCCTCATCTGAGATTTCGTTGCACCCGCACCCGTAAAGTCTCGGCAGCTGCCGGTTTTGCGCATGGACTGTCCCTTTAAAAAATCCCTTAAATCTCCTTACCTGCGCCCAGTGCAATCCATCCTACGGGCCCTGCAGCTGCCAATGTCAATCCAGTCCCAATTATTGCTTCGGTACAGGCTGCTCCAACTCCAGCGGCTACGGTAGAAGTTGCGGCAGCTGATGTACTGCCAGCTATGGCTACAGCTGCAGCTCCAGGACCACCAACGGCTATTGCAAATGGAACGCTGATTCCTACGGCGACTGTTCCCAGAACCATTAGAAACTGGAAAAAAATGAGATTTAGAGGGGAAAAATCAGGAAATTCGAGATATTTTGGAATTTACCGAAATTCTAAACCAGGATTTTGTTAAAAAATATTTATTAGCATAATTTTTAGATAAAAGCTGAGATTTGAAGGAAATTAATTTTCTCCTAGACGCGAACCGCATGGGCGGCAATTTCACCGGTTTTTAGTTGAACATAATCGATGCGAAATTCTTCTTGCCACTTGTTTTTGAGCCAAAATTGCGGCCAGAATCCTTCCTGGGTCTTGCAGCGAATTTCCACAATTCGGGGATCAGCTGCGACGTCTTTTAGCAGTCGACCACGGGTAGCTGGAGAATCAAAGTCGCGGAGAACTGGACGCCAACAGTCCCAAGATTCATCATCTGGAAGAAAATTTCTGTTTTAGAGAAACTTTATTAGGTTTTCTAATAAATTTTTGGGCTGCGAAGTGAAATTACCCACCAGCACCAAGACAAATCCATCCAACTGGTCCTGCAGCGACTAGTGCGGCTCCAGTGCCAATTATTGCTTCGGTACAGGCAGCTGCTACTCCGGCAGCTGCTGCTCCACCAGCAACGGTTGCTGTGCCTCCTCCTGCGGCAACCGCCAGACCAGCACCAGAAGCAGCAGCTACTGAAGCTGGTCCAACAGCAATTGCGACCGGGACGCTGACAGCCAGAGCTCCGATGCTGAGAACCATTCTTCTAAAAAATTCGTTTTTTTCTGCTTTGGAAAGGGTTTAAAATCTCCGCGAAAAGTTTCCAGTGATTCGGATCACTTCTGTGACTAAAAAAAGTCGAGAAAATGGAAAAAACGAGTCTTTCAGGAGCCTTCAGACTGGTTTTTATAGAGATTCTCCTTCAATTTCTAACCAATTCGTCTTTTTCAACTGATTTTAGGCGTTTGAAAATTCTTCAATTTCTAACTGGCCAGCTGTTCAAAAGTCAAGGCTTGATGAGAAATGGGGAGAGGAGCTGTGAATCATCGAAGTTTATGGGGTGGATACACATCGACAAAAAAACAAAAAGGGAACGGCTTTGAACGCCGAAAAACAGGGGCACCCCCGGAACAGAACTTTGTACGGTTTAGAACCTTTGACGGTTTAGCACTGGACGGATTTGAACATACCCAGAACGTGGACTGGTTAGAGGAATGCACCAGAAAAAAGTTCTAAACCGTCCTGGTTCTAAAGCGTCCCGGTTCTAACCCGTACAAAGTTCTGAACCGGGGGTGCCCCGAAAAACGACTTGAACCGGAAAAAACCAAGCCGGGAAAGCGCAAAATGGGAAACGCCTGGTCCGTGACAAGTAGTCAAGAAGTCCTTAAACTTTTAGACGAAGATTGGAAACCAAATTTTACCCATATTTTCACTGCGGACTTTGAGAATCTATTTACAAATCTACCTCATTCAATAGTCCTTAAAAACATCGAATGGATATTGGTCAAATGCTTTGCCAATGCAGGAAAATCCCATTTTTATCTCACTAAAACAGGCAGATCATACAAATACGAAACCCAACCAAACAATAATAGCACAACATACCATATTCTAGACATAATAGAACTCATACGTTACGTATTAAACAACAGCTACTCCGAATTCAGTCAAACCATATATAGACAGCAAAACGGCATTCCCCAAGGAAACAGCGCTTCTCCCCTAATTGCAGACCTAACCTTACTATCGATGGAAGCCCAATATATTTTTAATAACCCTTCCGATTTCCGCCGTAGTTCATTTATCACAGCTCGATACATGGATGATATAATCTTCATCTCTAGCCCCGCCGGACTAAATAAAATTCTCTCACATCAAAAGGCCATCTACCATAGCTCACTTACTCTTAAACAAACAAATAACTCTACGTTCTCCTCCGATTTTCTGGATTTGAACATCACGATCGAAAACTCCAGAATACTTACTAAGTTATACAACAAAACCGATGCCTTCCGGTTCGATGTAATCCGCTTTCCCCATGTAACATCTAATGTCCATTCGAACATTTTTACGAACACTATTACAGGCGAAATTCTGAGAATAGAACGAAGCTGTACCAGCTATAACGATTTCCAACAACGTATCAAAGATCTTATACATATCTTTAACAAAAACGGACACAATAGAGAATACCTTGAAAATCAGATATGTAAAAATCTCCTAGCACGCAAACATATTCGCGTTAAATATAATCTAGACTCCCTCCATAAAATTAGACTATTTCTAACATCTATTCGCTAATTTCCTATCCCTTCTTAATTTTACACTACACCCACCACCAAATTACATCCGCATGATGTTTACATAATACACGACAAAAGAACCTCCGGCAACCTCATTCTTACTAATATTATCTTATTTTTAGCAGTTAGAATAATCGGATCTTAGCTTTCTAATAAGAGAACCTCTCTAAAATAATACAATCGCATAAGAAGATACCGTAGTTCAACTGAAGCCGACGATAACTAATTTAGAAATAGTAGAAGAACATTCCCGACCAAGATTCATTGTTATTACTAGAATTTCTTCATCAAAAGAGCAGTTTCTTTATTTACTTTTATTACATATTTTACTACATTTAGGTTACATAAATTTATTCCTTTTATATAGTATTTTCTTTCTAAAACTCTTTACAAAATTCTCAATATTTTGCGTTTCTACGAAAATACTTAATAACAGACTAGCGCATACCAACTCTCTTCTTTTGCTAATTTCCGAAAGTATACACTTTACATTCATACATAATATTTAGTTTATAAATTGTAGTAATTTTAATTAGTTTGCTAATAGTTTAATATTCTAGAATAAGTCTGTTAATAGTTGGCGCGGTAGCCTTTCTCACGCGTGAGAAACGCCACCCCTTCCTGAAGGTCAAAAACGGCGCGTGAGAAACGCCACCCCTTTCCTGAAATTGCGCGTGAGAAACGCCACCCCTTTCCTGAAATTGCGCGTGAGAAACGCCACCCCTTCCTGAACTTCGTTTTTTGGCTAAAATTGGTTCTATTTCTCATTTTTTAACCCAACCAAGCTACTTTTGGCAGCCAGTTATGGAAAAATTCAAGCCGCGCTCTTCGGAGATTCAATTTTCTAGCAACATCTTTTCTTATTTCTTTGTTTGTGTTGTGTTCAGTGGGTTTATACACATTTATTACCGTGAAAAAGGAGATTGAGCAGAGACAAATTCATGGAAAATCAATTAGATACATTTTTTGGAGATGTAGTCCGACATCGTGTCCAGATATTTTAAACAGGCCTTTTTATCCACGTAGTTAGACTTGATGAGGTTGTAGAACTCGTCCATTTTTTGAGATATCTCTTCCTTTCGGTCCTCGAGGTCTTGATAGACGGTCGGTTGGTCCTAAAAATGAAAATATAGCTTCGATTGCACAGGACTGACTCTGCGAAGCTTGAAATATTTCGTTGCCTGGAGGTTTCTCAAGTATTCGAGCGTTTCGCCAAGAGGTGGAGTCGGCCCGACAGCCTGCTTCGAAGACCTGAGAAGTGGAATATAGAACTAAACAAGATTGGCTGAAGTTGTACCTGTGATAGTTTTCGGCCGTATTGCTCGTTCGATTTGATTTTTGGAGGAATTTCTGCCATTTTCCTCTAAAGGGCTTTTCTAGCCACGTATTTCGGAAGTATTTAATAAAATCGCAGCACTCCTGATACCCTTCGTGTTTCGTATTAATAGGTATATTCAACACTTCCGAAATTTCCAATAGATTCTGAAAATGAGGCGAAATAAAATGGGAAATGCTGCTTACATCATTGTCCGGGAAATAGGTAAGTGCCCGAAGTCGTGACAGCCATTTTTCTATAGCAGGATATTTCTTGGCTAGTGTCTCCAATGCTCTAGCACGCCTATTGAATGCCATGGCGTAATGAAAGCTACAACCATGGACGTTATGCTCTCCAAACACCTAAGCCGTGACTTTTTTTTATAATTCAGTTTTTCTCACGATTGAAACGGCCTTCATCGCGGCTTTTTCGAAGTCGGTCACTATGGGCAGATTTGTCACATCAGTCCCCCCATTTTCCAATTCTTGTCTTACGAGGCGAAATAGTTTCGCGTAGGACATAGTGGTCTTGGAATTGGTAAAGGCAAACAATAAAGGGGCCGACGTTCCGTTTTCGGTCACCCCGTGGATGGTGTATAATTGACCGTTGTCACCAAGTTCCACGGGACGTACCGAATGAATCCCATCGGCGATTATGGCGGCCCAGGCTAAAAACTACTTATTGGGAGCAAAATGTAAAATAACTAACGCGTTTTTCCCTTATTCTTCTGGGCGAACATTTCGGAAGTGTAGCAGATGAGAAGGTTTTCATCGTGTTCCTGCACAAATGGAGGATTTTCGGCAGTACTAGCCACACGGAGAAGGCTTTTCTTGTACTTCTCCTTCAAACAGGATTAGATGTACACCCCCTCTTACTTCAATATTCTTCATGGTCGTTGTCCAGGCATCATTGGCTGTCCTGGCTCTAACCAAAGCGCTTTTTCGGTTGCTATAATCTTTGATGGCATCGCCAAATTTTAAACAATCTTCAGCCGCTTAAATTTAAAAGAAATAAAACTAAATTTAAAGTGCTTACAAAATCGGTCATCATTTGTGGTACTTGCTAGTGTCTTCATGAATGCAACTGACGGGAAATCTGGTTTTTCTGTGCTTCTCAATTGTTGCGTAGTCTCGTAAAATTTCCTGTCAATCATTTCCTCGTGGAATTGAACAGGAGTACAGACATGCGGCAAAGTTTCCGGATTTTTTTCAAAAAAACCGTCTCTAACCTAAAACAGTCTATGAATTAGTGAAATAATTAAATTCAGGCTAAAAAAATTGAAAAGAAAAGAAAAAAAGCAACCCACCTTCCCGGAAACAATCTTTCCCATTGCTTTACATGAAACACAGTGGAATGTCGTGGTTCCATCTTTGTTCTGACGAGCATAGCACATCCGATAACATTCGTCCTCCATTCTGTAGATGACGGCAGGGTGCTTTCCCTGTTTCGATCTAACAGCAAGGGCTTCATAAGTCTCCGAATCTTCTTTTCGATTTTCTTCAGCTTCCTCATAAAAGGCGGAAAGATACTCCTCTTCTGTTACGTGATTACGCCAATCGGGCCTTGCTGAATCCACTTCTTCCGTACGAACGGCTGGAATATTTCCCTCTATAGATCCTCTCAATTCACTCTCTTCCTCTTCCTGAAAACATGGAGCAGTGGACAAATCAAGAGGAGATAAGCTGCGAATCCGCTCTTCTTGAAGAGAAGATATGCTGTAGAGACGATCTTCTTTGTCTAGAGATATTTCCGAAGGGTCCGGTGATATTTCCGAAGGATCCGGAGATCTCACGTCTTGCTCCGCCTGGCCGGTCTCTAGATTCCACGCAGAAATCTGCTGTTCCTCCGCCTCGTAGTAGTCCGTTTGAAGCGCCGGGGACGAGTACTGCGGGAGGTCATCCAGTAATACAGCATTGGCTTCCGCAAATACGGTTGAAATGGGAGTTTCCCTGCAAATAAAATGTAAAACAATTTTAAAATTTATGAGGATACCATTCCACTTCCGTTTCTGTAGGCCCTTCCGCTCTCTGATCTACTTCCTCATGAGTGGCAGACTGATCGACAACTGTTGGAGCATATCTATCGCTTTTTCGGGTATCCACTTTCTTAGATGGCGGGCCAGCTTCCTCTTGAAAACTGTAAAATGGAAAGAACATATTTTAAAACAGGAAATCTTACCTTATAAGAGGTTTTGGGAATTTTTTCCGCAACTTTTCAAATGGCGATCCTTCTTCAGCTGGGAGATCATGTAACCAATCGCCTGTGCTTTGGCTCGCCTCTGAAGAAGCCTGTGACGGCTGGGTAGGCTCCTTTCTCTTAGTGAAGAATGATAATGGTGCTGATAATTTCTGAAAAATATAATATGAGAATTTTAGGGCTCAAAAGTCTTACCTCCTTGATTGTTGTCTTTTTCTTCTTTGTTTGGCCGCTGCTTGTGAATGCCCCATATTTCTCTGTAGCGGTCTCTTTTGTTTTCTGTAACTATAGTGTTGTCAGCTGTTAATTAACCCTAATTAACCTCCGTCATTTGTCGAGTGCTTCGGCGCTGTGCTTCACTCACAGGTCGCTCCAACTGAGTACCCAAGACGGCATCAGGGACCAAGTCAGGAAAAGGCTAGAATTAAAAATAGAAAAAAAAGTAAAATGTAATTACCTGGTTTCCAGCGAGAGTAGGGTCATCATTACATAAAATAGCTGTTTTGTCATGGCTGCTGTCACTGCCTTCACTCAGCACGTCTCTTCCCTAATTACGGATTACTGTAAGAAAAATTTTTAACTGACCTTCTCAATTTCTTCCGTAGTCTCAGAAATTCTTTTTTTCTTCCCTTCCTTCACGTTCATTTTTTTCTACAATTTTATCTTTTCGGAAAAAAAAGATGCAATTACCATCAGCTCTGAAATCTCCTGCCAGCGTTGTTCTCTGTTCAATGCTTCGTGGTATCTGTGTTCGACACTGGGTGTGGGCAACTGAGATTTCAGATGGTGGGAAAGTGGGAGCCGTCGTGTTTTTTCTCCTTCTGAGAGTCCCTCTTTCTCCGTCTTCAACTGCGATTCGCGTTGTATTTTCTCTCGCTCCCGTGCAGAAAACTCTCTTTTTTCTCTCTCGTTTCGCTCCTGACGTGTTGCTACAGCTTCAGCTTCTTGTTCCCTCTGTTTCCTTTGCTCATCCGTTCTGTCTCTAACGCGTCGGTCCTCTTGTTCTCTCCTCAATGCTTCCACTCTTCTGGTAGCTTCGGTCTCTCTCCGTGAATATTCAGCCTGGCGCGTCATTCTTTTCCTATCTTCCTCAGCTCGTTGCTGTTCTCGTTGTCTTTTGATTTCGTTTCGATGTTCCTCCCTTCTGCGCTCGGCTTCGATCCGTTCATTGCGTTCTTGTTCTTTTCTTTGTGCCTGGATTCTCTCCCGTTCTCTTCTTTCAGCTTCAACACGCTCTTGTTCCCTTCTCTCGGCAGCTTTCCGCTCTTCCGCCCGTCTTCTTTCAGCGACAGCACTTCGCTCTTCGCTCATTCTTCTTTCGGCCGCTAACTTCCGTTCCATATCTCTAATCCATTGGTTGGCATTTTGTTCCGCAGCTCTCCTAGTTCTTTCCACTGCTTCTGCAACCCTTCTTTCAGCTTCTCTCCGCTCCTGGTCTCGTCTTCTTTCTGCTTCTCTATTCTCCTGGGCACGCTTATCCACTTCTCTGGACTTCGACTTAGATTTTTCTCTTTGACACTCCATCTGTAATTGAACAATACAATAAAGAACAAAATGAGATCAAGAAACAACCAGAAAGAGTGAAAATATTGAGAAGAAAGGAATGGGAAAATTGAAAGAGGAGAACGGGAGAGAAAACTACCAGTTACGAGTGTGCAACAGGCGGTTCTGGCCAGCAAGGGTCACTACTGCACAACAAGGGTCACTGCTCTTGTCACAAAAATGTCACGGCTTATTTACAACTGCCAGAGGGGCCGCAGATGTTGTTGTAAAACTCCACCCCACACCTTCTACTCGCATTCTGCCGAGATGGCCGTTTTTCGGGAAGTTCCCTTTGCTAAGTCTCTAGCCAAGCGTCTAAAACCAAGCGCCCGTTCTGACAACTGGCAAAGGATTAATTACATTGGCTCGGTTATGGTAGTGGCTGCCTCATGTGCAATTATTGCTGCCTTTCAGTTGGTTTATTTTATATGTGGTTTATTTTTCAATTTTCTAGACCGTTTGGCCCTGACCTCACATGCTGGGTTCCTAGCCAATTCAGTATGCCCTGGGAAGGATACACGGAGCACATGTGTATGTTGAGCCCACTGCTTGTAGTCAACGAAGTATCCGATATCCAGAATATGAAGATGAATAATGAAACCATAGTTAGTTACATTATTATTTTATTTTTTTAAAATTATATTTTACATTGTTTTAGAAGGAAATTGGCTATTATCCCTACTTGCCCCTTTTAATAGCCGCCAGTGGGCTTATTTTTGTTGCAGTCCACCGCCTGTCTGAGTTAATCCACGGAGGTTAGTCCTTTTTATCTTCTAATTTTACCATCTTGTTATTTTATAGGTAACACTCACCAAAAGGTTTTGGATAACTCAAGTTCTATCTTTAAAATTGTCAACCATAAAGATAAGGCGGAACAGTTGGTTTATTTTGCCTATACTCTAAAGAATACCGATTTGCCAGCCTTAGGGTAAAGTTATTTCCAACTGCTCATTCTAAAACATTTAGATCATTCTTCTATGCAACTCGTGTGTTAATCCAGCTTACCTACATAATGGCGTGTGCATTGGTGATGGGAATGATACATTACATAATTGACGATGACTGGCTGTCCCCTTGGCCATTAAAAGTGAGCAAATCTTTTGAAATTTCCATTTTTATTCTTTTGCCAGAGTCTTTATGAAGTTGCTATAAAAGGACGGGAACGGTCAATCCTCTTTCCTCTAGAAGCTTATTGTACCATTTCCGTACCGGCACTTGGGGTTCTCCACACCTACGACTTCAAATGCGGGCTGCTCATGATGTCTTTCTATGAAATCCTGATTGTCACCCTGTGGTAAGCAGCTCCTATGAACAAGTTCAACTCTAACTTAGGCTGTTTTACGGCTTTCTTCTTCTGCTAAATATATGGTACACAGTCTCCTGCGTAATCTTTTATTTGCCATTTGTTCAAAGAAGAGCTATAAAAAATATCTTGGGCAAAAGTCTCGCAGAGGACACTGTGGCCATCACAAAATTCCGCTCATTTCTGGGAGTTGGTCAGTAGAAACCAACACAAAGGCTAATATATCTGTTTAGATGGAGTATATCTTCTCACCGAAATCCGCCGAGTAGCCGATAATTTAGCCGGAGAAGTTGCCGATATTCTATTATTGGAATTTCTGAAGAACCCTGCGGATAAGGACAAGTCTCTTGAAGCTTGAAGGATATTTATTTGTTTCATTGTTTAATTTGGTTTTCCATGAATTTGTCTCTGCTCAATCTCCTTTTTCACGGTAATAAATGTGTATAAACCCACTGAACACAACACAAACAAAGAAATAAGAAAAGATGTTGCTAGAAAATTGAATCTCCGAAGAGCGCGGCTTGAATTTTTCCATAATTGGTTGCCAAAAGTAGCTTGGTTGGGTTAAAAAATGAGAAATAGAACCAATTTTAGCCAAAAAAACGAAGTTCAGGAAGGGGTGGCGTTTCTCACGCGCAATTTCAGGAAAGGGGTGGCGTTTCTCACGCGCGATTTCAGGAAAGGGGTGGCGTTTCTCACGCGCCTTTTTTGACCTTCAGGAAGGGGTGGCGTTTCTCACGCGTGAGAAACGCCACCGAGCCTTAATAGTTTAGTTTCATAAGGATTCGTCTAACCATTTAATTAAACTTCCTCTCACAAGACGGTATCGTGTTTCTACTCTGATGAATCTATCAGAAGCATTTAGTAATTCATTTAAAATTAACTGGCTCGCCACGATACTAGCAGAATGCTGTCAGTAGTTTAGAGCCGAAACAGCATTTTGCCTTATACATCTTATATTACCTAGAGAGTTTTTATTGTTTTCTTATTTCTTTTCTTTTCTTTTCTTATTTGTCTTTTACCTCTCTAATCTTCATCTGTAGAGGCCGACCTTCGGTTGGCCCCGGTGTCTTTTAGATTGGTACTAATACCTTTCTAGTTAACACTCTCTCTCTTTATTTTATACCTTCTATCCATTTATCTTAAATATTTTGTTACACAGGTAGTTCACTACCTTCTCTCCTCCGCTCTCTAGTAGAGTTGGAGTTGCCTTTTATCTTCGGATAAATAGGCCCCTCTCCTCCTTCCCCTTGCTGGGTTGGAGTTGCTTCTCTACCTTCGGGTAGAGTAGCCCTTCTCCTCCTCCCACTCCGTGGGTTGGAGTCCTTTTCTCCTCGTAGAGGAAAACTCAAATTCAACATCCTTATACTATGCTCCACTCCATCCGTCGCCCCAGACCTTCCCTCCAACAATGACATATCGACGTATCCTCCCATTTACTTCCCGAGCATATGTATACCTATATACACACACTTATTCATATTTATTATATACTTATATTAGATTTAATAAATAACTAATTAGCACTAAATCTTCTTATTCAAGTCACTTCTCATTTATTACTGGAACACCTTGCTATTACGGTACCTAGACCTTCTAGACAAATACTATCTCCCGCACACATACCCATATATGTCAAAATTCCTTATATACTCTTTACCCAATTCTCTCTCTATTCTTCTCTACCCAAACTCTAAAATTCCACCTCATCCTTTACTTTACTTATATTTTACATATTACACTACATCCAAATTCTAAATTCTTTCATTAAAACACATTTCCTAACATTCTTCAACAAACTCTACCTTAGCCACACTATCCGAACTACATTCACATCTCATCTGAAATACCACTTAAATACAACCACTGTATCTTTATACAGTACAATTTCCTAACTGATGGGGTTTATAAAAGGTGAAGTCGGGGGCCTAGGCCAGGACTTCATCGCCTCCAGTTAGGATCTAATGGTAGGCATCCCCCTGGCCTTCCTTAAGGGTGGCAGCCCCACCCAGAACTCTGGACTAGTCTGTGTTAGGATTTGGTCATCCTTACACTTAGATCTTCGGCCAACAAATCCTCTAAATTCTTATAATTCTTCCTTTTCTTCCTCTCTTCCCTACTATCAACTTACACATTTCAAAGGGAGACGGGTTAAAGGCAAAACCAAAATTATTGACCTACCGACATCCACCTCATACAAAAGCAGCAAATGCGGTAATAATCGATGCGGTATCTGCCCCCAATTTATAGAATCTAACTATGTTAAGAGTACCCATACCGGCTTCAAGATCAAAACAAACCTAAGTGCCAATTCTAACTGTAAATCCAAAAACCTAATCTACCTTCTCACATGTACTAACTGTAGAAAGCAATATGTCGGTGAAACATTAAACGAACTCAGAAAACGTATCAGTCAACATAAATCCGCAATTAAAAATGATAAATACAATACGTTTATGGCTCAACACTTCAGAGATAGTAACACCGCATGTAAGGAATTCTCAATACAAATCATAGACAACATTGATAACCGTGATACTAGAACACGCCGAGAGAAAGAATTATTCTGGATCAAATTACTACAAACTGCCTCTCCGTTCGGTCTCAATGATAATATATTAGGATACGGAAATATATCTCTTAATCACAACCCTTTCAAAAACAATAAAAACCCGTATTATGGCATTAAAATAATGATGACACATAATCGACACGGTACTAGAAGAAACACTCCTACCCTCCAACCTGATATAAATACCATATTCTCGCAATTCCGTACTTTACCTGTGGCAAATATTTGTAAAATATTAACAAGCACTAGAAAGAAAACAATAAATTCAATACTAGATTACATCGTCAACTCCCCAGACTTCAGAAATGAAACATATATCTTCCGCAACATATTACATGCAGCGTTATGCAAATATTTCTGGGAAGCTCGCAATATAAAACCCCCAAAGGACGGTGTACATCGTATGAAAATTACATTTACAAACAAATGCCTAGAACACATAAACCTACAGAAAATATTTAATAATCAGACAGTTCGCAGCATGTTAAAGAAGGCCAATAATCATGAACCCAAAAGAACAGCGATAATATATAAATACGGCATGGAGTTGGGCCTAATGGTCTTTAACTATAACAGATTCTTAAAAAACCTAACTATACAAGATAGGTCAAATATACTAAATAAAACTTGCATCTGCCTCTCCCCCAAATTTAAAACTTTCGTCAACCCTAAAATCGGACATATTTGTACGGGAGATCTCAACATTATACAAAAACCGGAGCTTAGATATACTCTCTCTAAAGGTACAAAATTTAAACTACAACAAATTGACGACATTACAAGTATAAAAACGTCACTTTTAGATGAAATAAACGTCTACAGCGACTTCCTCAGCAAAGAATATAAACTAAACCCTACTGAACAAACAGCATTGAAACTGGAGGTGACCAATAGATTACAAAAACTCCGGCTATACCCCAAGAAAAATGATCCATACGACATAACTAGTATCAGGAGAGATATAAAATTTTACCAATCCCATTTCGTCATCGCACCAGTTGATAAAGCGACCAACAACTTCTCATTCACCTGTAAAACGGCGTATCTCAACTTTGTTGCACAAGAATTAGAAACTAACACAATGAACGCCGGACTGTCGACCTATCGAATTTATACAGCAGAGGATAAAGACAGGATTTTAAATAGGCATGAACTGGAGACAATAAAGCGCAAAAATAACTATAAATCAATGAAAATCTTGGACAAGACCACAATTCCAATCATTTACGGCATACCTAAAATGCACAAGGCAGAACCCAAACTTAGATACATCACAGGGGCCAGTACTAGTAGCATAAAATCTATCTCTCTGGAACTACAGTCAATATTAACCCATATTAAACAACACTTTATCAGATACTGTAGGGCGGCAGAGGGTAGAAACAACACCAGAATAGCCTGGTCCGTGACAAGTAGTCAAGAAGTCCTTAAACTTTTAGACGAAGATTGGAAACCAAATTTTACCCATATTTTCACTGCGGACTTTGAGAATCTATTTACAAATCTACCTCATTCAATAGTCCTTAAAAACATCGAATGGATATTGGTCAAATGCTTTGCCAATGCAGGAAAATCCCATTTTTATCTCACTAAAACAGGCAGATCATACAAATACGAAACCCAACCAAACAATAATAGCACAACATACCATATTCTAGACATAATAGAACTCATACGTTACGTATTAAACAACAGCTACTCCGAATTCAGTCAAACCATATATAGACAGCAAAACGGCATTCCCCAAGGAAACAGCGCTTCTCCCCTAATTGCAGACCTAACCTTACTATCGATGGAAGCCCAATATATTTTTAATAACCCTTCCGATTTCCGCCGTAGTTCATTTATCACAGCTCGATACATGGATGATATAATCTTCATCTCTAGCCCCGCCGGACTAAATAAAATTCTCTCACATCAAAAGGCCATCTACCATAGCTCACTTACTCTTAAACAAACAAATAACTCTACGTTCTCCTCCGATTTTCTGGATTTGAACATCACGATCGAAAACTCCAGAATACTTACTAAGTTATACAACAAAACCGATGCCTTCCGGTTCGATGTAATCCGCTTTCCCCATGTAACATCTAATGTCCATTCGAACATTTTTACGAACACTATTACAGGCGAAATTCTGAGAATAGAACGAAGCTGTACCAGCTATAACGATTTCCAACAACGTATCAAAGATCTTATACATATCTTTAACAAAAACGGACACAATAGAGAATACCTTGAAAATCAGATATGTAAAAATCTCCTAGCACGCAAACATATTCGCGTTAAATATAATCTAGACTCCCTCCATAAAATTAGACTATTTCTAACATCTATTCGCTAATTTCCTATCCCTTCTTAATTTTACACTACACCCACCACCAAATTACATCCGCATGATGTTTACATAATACACGACAAAAGAACCTCCGGCAACCTCATTCTTACTAATATTATCTTATTTTTAGCAGTTAGAATAATCGGATCTTAGCTTTCTAATAAGAGAACCTCTCTAAAATAATACAATCGCATAAGAAGATACCGTAGTTCAACTGAAGCCGACGATAACTAATTTAGAAATAGTAGAAGAACATTCCCGACCAAGATTCATTGTTATTACTAGAATTTCTTCATCAAAAGAGCAGTTTCTTTATTTACTTTTATTACATATTTTACTACATTTAGGTTACATAAATTTATTCCTTTTATATAGTATTTTCTTTCTAAAACTCTTTACAAAATTCTCAATATTTTGCGTTTCTACGAAAATACTTAATAACAGACTAGCGCATACCAACTCTCTTCTTTTGCTAATTTCCGAAAGTATACACTTTACATTCATACATAATATTTAGTTTATAAATTGTAGTAATTTTAATTAGTTTGCTAATAGTTTAATATTCTAGAATAAGTCTGTTAATAGTTGGCGCGGTAGCCTTTCTCACGCGTGAGAAACGCCACCCCTTCCTGAAGGTCAAAAACGGCGCGTGAGAAACGCCACCCCTTTCCTGAAATTGCGCGTGAGAAACGCCACCCCTTTCCTGAAATTGCGCGTGAGAAACGCCACCCCTTCCTGAACTTCGTTTTTTGGCTAAAATTGGTTCTATTTCTCATTTTTTAACCCAACCAAGCTACTTTTGGCAGCCAGTTATGGAAAAATTCAAGCCGCGCTCTTCGGAGATTCAATTTTCTAGCAACATCTTTTCTTATTTCTTTGTTTGTGTTGTGTTCAGTGGGTTTATACACATTTATTACCGTGAAAAAGGAGATTGAGCAGAGACAAATTCATGGAAAATCAATTAGATACATTTTTTGGAGATGTAGTCCGACATCGTGTCCAGATATTTTAAACAGGCCTTTTTATCCACGTAGTTAGACTTGATGAGGTTGTAGAACTCGTCCATTTTTTGAGATATCTCTTCCTTTCGGTCCTCGAGGTCTTGATAGACGGTCGGTTGGTCCTAAAAATGAAAATATAGCTTCGATTGCACAGGACTGACTCTGCGAAGCTTGAAATATTTCGTTGCCTGGAGGTTTCTCAAGTATTCGAGCGTTTCGCCAAGAGGTGGAGTCGGCCCGACAGCCTGCTTCGAAGACCTGAGAAGTGGAATATAGAACTAAACAAGATTGGCTGAAGTTGTACCTGTGATAGTTTTCGGCCGTATTGCTCGTTCGATTTGATTTTTGGAGGAATTTCTGCCATTTTCCTCTAAAGGGCTTTTCTAGCCACGTATTTCGGAAGTATTTAATAAAATCGCAGCACTCCTGATACCCTTCGTGTTTCGTATTAATAGGTATATTCAACACTTCCGAAATTTCCAATAGATTCTGAAAATGAGGCGAAATAAAATGGGAAATGCTGCTTACATCATTGTCCGGGAAATAGGTAAGTGCCCGAAGTCGTGACAGCCATTTTTCTATAGCAGGATATTTCTTGGCTAGTGTCTCCAATGCTCTAGCACGCCTATTGAATGCCATGGCGTAATGAAAGCTACAACCATGGACGTTATGCTCTCCAAACACCTAAGCCGTGACTTTTTTTTATAATTCAGTTTTTCTCACGATTGAAACGGCCTTCATCGCGGCTTTTTCGAAGTCGGTCACTATGGGCAGATTTGTCACATCAGTCCCCCCATTTTCCAATTCTTGTCTTACGAGGCGAAATAGTTTCGCGTAGGACATAGTGGTCTTGGAATTGGTAAAGGCAAACAATAAAGGGGCCGACGTTCCGTTTTCGGTCACCCCGTGGATGGTGTATAATTGACCGTTGTCACCAAGTTCCACGGGACGTACCGAATGAATCCCATCGGCGATTATGGCGGCCCAGGCTAAAAACTACTTATTGGGAGCAAAATGTAAAATAACTAACGCGTTTTTCCCTTATTCTTCTGGGCGAACATTTCGGAAGTGTAGCAGATGAGAAGGTTTTCATCGTGTTCCTGCACAAATGGAGGATTTTCGGCAGTACTAGCCACACGGAGAAGGCTTTTCTTGTACTTCTCCTTCAAACAGGATTAGATGTACACCCCCTCTTACTTCAATATTCTTCATGGTCGTTGTCCAGGCATCATTGGCTGTCCTGGCTCTAACCAAAGCGCTTTTTCGGTTGCTATAATCTTTGATGGCATCGCCAAATTTTAAACAATCTTCAGCCGCTTAAATTTAAAAGAAATAAAACTAAATTTAAAGTGCTTACAAAATCGGTCATCATTTGTGGTACTTGCTAGTGTCTTCATGAATGCAACTGACGGGAAATCTGGTTTTTCTGTGCTTCTCAATTGTTGCGTAGTCTCGTAAAATTTCCTGTCAATCATTTCCTCGTGGAATTGAACAGGAGTACAGACATGCGGCAAAGTTTCCGGATTTTTTTCAAAAAAACCGTCTCTAACCTAAAACAGTCTATGAATTAGTGAAATAATTAAATTCAGGCTAAAAAAATTGAAAAGAAAAGAAAAAAAGCAACCCACCTTCCCGGAAACAATCTTTCCCATTGCTTTACATGAAACACAGTGGAATGTCGTGGTTCCATCTTTGTTCTGACGAGCATAGCACATCCGATAACATTCGTCCTCCATTCTGTAGATGACGGCAGGGTGCTTTCCCTGTTTCGATCTAACAGCAAGGGCTTCATAAGTCTCCGAATCTTCTTTTCGATTTTCTTCAGCTTCCTCATAAAAGGCGGAAAGATACTCCTCTTCTGTTACGTGATTACGCCAATCGGGCCTTGCTGAATCCACTTCTTCCGTACGAACGGCTGGAATATTTCCCTCTATAGATCCTCTCAATTCACTCTCTTCCTCTTCCTGAAAACATGGAGCAGTGGACAAATCAAGAGGAGATAAGCTGCGAATCCGCTCTTCTTGAAGAGAAGATATGCTGTAGAGACGATCTTCTTTGTCTAGAGATATTTCCGAAGGGTCCGGTGATATTTCCGAAGGATCCGGAGATCTCACGTCTTGCTCCGCCTGGCCGGTCTCTAGATTCCACGCAGAAATCTGCTGTTCCTCCGCCTCGTAGTAGTCCGTTTGAAGCGCCGGGGACGAGTACTGCGGGAGGTCATCCAGTAATACAGCATTGGCTTCCGCAAATACGGTTGAAATGGGAGTTTCCCTGCAAATAAAATGTAAAACAATTTTAAAATTTATGAGGATACCATTCCACTTCCGTTTCTGTAGGCCCTTCCGCTCTCTGATCTACTTCCTCATGAGTGGCAGACTGATCGACAACTGTTGGAGCATATCTATCGCTTTTTCGGGTATCCACTTTCTTAGATGGCGGGCCAGCTTCCTCTTGAAAACTGTAAAATGGAAAGAACATATTTTAAAACAGGAAATCTTACCTTATAAGAGGTTTTGGGAATTTTTTCCGCAACTTTTCAAATGGCGATCCTTCTTCAGCTGGGAGATCATGTAACCAATCGCCTGTGCTTTGGCTCGCCTCTGAAGAAGCCTGTGACGGCTGGGTAGGCTCCTTTCTCTTAGTGAAGAATGATAATGGTGCTGATAATTTCTGAAAAATATAATATGAGAATTTTAGGGCTCAAAAGTCTTACCTCCTTGATTGTTGTCTTTTTCTTCTTTGTTTGGCCGCTGCTTGTGAATGCCCCATATTTCTCTGTAGCGGTCTCTTTTGTTTTCTGTAACTATAGTGTTGTCAGCTGTTAATTAACCCTAATTAACCTCCGTCATTTGTCGAGTGCTTCGGCGCTGTGCTTCACTCACAGGTCGCTCCAACTGAGTACCCAAGACGGCATCAGGGACCAAGTCAGGAAAAGGCTAGAATTAAAAATAGAAAAAAAAGTAAAATGTAATTACCTGGTTTCCAGCGAGAGTAGGGTCATCATTACATAAAATAGCTGTTTTGTCATGGCTGCTGTCACTGCCTTCACTCAGCACGTCTCTTCCCTAATTACGGATTACTGTAAGAAAAATTTTTAACTGACCTTCTCAATTTCTTCCGTAGTCTCAGAAATTCTTTTTTTCTTCCCTTCCTTCACGTTCATTTTTTTCTACAATTTTATCTTTTCGGAAAAAAAAGATGCAATTACCATCAGCTCTGAAATCTCCTGCCAGCGTTGTTCTCTGTTCAATGCTTCGTGGTATCTGTGTTCGACACTGGGTGTGGGCAACTGAGATTTCAGATGGTGGGAAAGTGGGAGCCGTCGTGTTTTTTCTCCTTCTGAGAGTCCCTCTTTCTCCGTCTTCAACTGCGATTCGCGTTGTATTTTCTCTCGCTCCCGTGCAGAAAACTCTCTTTTTTCTCTCTCGTTTCGCTCCTGACGTGTTGCTACAGCTTCAGCTTCTTGTTCCCTCTGTTTCCTTTGCTCATCCGTTCTGTCTCTAACGCGTCGGTCCTCTTGTTCTCTCCTCAATGCTTCCACTCTTCTGGTAGCTTCGGTCTCTCTCCGTGAATATTCAGCCTGGCGCGTCATTCTTTTCCTATCTTCCTCAGCTCGTTGCTGTTCTCGTTGTCTTTTGATTTCGTTTCGATGTTCCTCCCTTCTGCGCTCGGCTTCGATCCGTTCATTGCGTTCTTGTTCTTTTCTTTGTGCCTGGATTCTCTCCCGTTCTCTTCTTTCAGCTTCAACACGCTCTTGTTCCCTTCTCTCGGCAGCTTTCCGCTCTTCCGCCCGTCTTCTTTCAGCGACAGCACTTCGCTCTTCGCTCATTCTTCTTTCGGCCGCTAACTTCCGTTCCATATCTCTAATCCATTGGTTGGCATTTTGTTCCGCAGCTCTCCTAGTTCTTTCCACTGCTTCTGCAACCCTTCTTTCAGCTTCTCTCCGCTCCTGGTCTCGTCTTCTTTCTGCTTCTCTATTCTCCTGGGCACGCTTATCCACTTCTCTGGACTTCGACTTAGATTTTTCTCTTTGACACTCCATCTGTAATTGAACAATACAATAAAGAACAAAATGAGATCAAGAAACAACCAGAAAGAGTGAAAATATTGAGAAGAAAGGAATGGGAAAATTGAAAGAGGAGAACGGGAGAGAAAACTACCAGTTACGAGTGTGCAACAGGCGGTTCTGGCCAGCAAGGGTCACTACTGCACAACAAGGGTCACTGCTCTTGTCACAAAAATGTCACGGCTTATTTACAACTGCCAGAGGGGCCGCAGATGTTGTTGTAAAACTCCACCCCACACCTTCTACTCGCATTCTGCCGAGATGGCCGTTTTTCGGGAAGTTCCCTTTGCTAAGTCTCTAGCCAAGCGTCTAAAACCAAGCGCCCGTTCTGACAACTGGCAAAGGATTAATTACATTGGCTCGGTTATGGTAGTGGCTGCCTCATGTGCAATTATTGCTGCCTTTCAGTTGGTTTATTTTATATGTGGTTTATTTTTCAATTTTCTAGACCGTTTGGCCCTGACCTCACATGCTGGGTTCCTAGCCAATTCAGTATGCCCTGGGAAGGATACACGGAGCACATGTGTATGTTGAGCCCACTGCTTGTAGTCAACGAAGTATCCGATATCCAGAATATGAAGATGAATAATGAAACCATAGTTAGTTACATTATTATTTTATTTTTTTAAAATTATATTTTACATTGTTTTAGAAGGAAATTGGCTATTATCCCTACTTGCCCCTTTTAATAGCCGCCAGTGGGCTTATTTTTGTTGCAGTCCACCGCCTGTCTGAGTTAATCCACGGAGGTTAGTCCTTTTTATCTTCTAATTTTACCATCTTGTTATTTTATAGGTAACACTCACCAAAAGGTTTTGGATAACTCAAGTTCTATCTTTAAAATTGTCAACCATAAAGATAAGGCGGAACAGTTGGTTTATTTTGCCTATACTCTAAAGAATACCGATTTGCCAGCCTTAGGGTAAAGTTATTTCCAACTGCTCATTCTAAAACATTTAGATCATTCTTCTATGCAACTCGTGTGTTAATCCAGCTTACCTACATAATGGCGTGTGCATTGGTGATGGGAATGATACATTACATAATTGACGATGACTGGCTGTCCCCTTGGCCATTAAAAGTGAGCAAATCTTTTGAAATTTCCATTTTTATTCTTTTGCCAGAGTCTTTATGAAGTTGCTATAAAAGGACGGGAACGGTCAATCCTCTTTCCTCTAGAAGCTTATTGTACCATTTCCGTACCGGCACTTGGGGTTCTCCACACCTACGACTTCAAATGCGGGCTGCTCATGATGTCTTTCTATGAAATCCTGATTGTCACCCTGTGGTAAGCAGCTCCTATGAACAAGTTCAACTCTAACTTAGGCTGTTTTACGGCTTTCTTCTTCTGCTAAATATATGGTACACAGTCTCCTGCGTAATCTTTTATTTGCCATTTGTTCAAAGAAGAGCTATAAAAAATATCTTGGGCAAAAGTCTCGCAGAGGACACTGTGGCCATCACAAAATTCCGCTCATTTCTGGGAGTTGGTCAGTAGAAACCAACACAAAGGCTAATATATCTGTTTAGATGGAGTATATCTTCTCACCGAAATCCGCCGAGTAGCCGATAATTTAGCCGGAGAAGTTGCCGATATTCTATTATTGGAATTTCTGAAGAACCCTGCGGATAAGGACAAGTCTCTTGAAGCTTGAAGGATATTTATTTGTTTCATTGTTTAATTTGGTTTTCCATGAATTTGTCTCTGCTCAATCTCCTTTTTCACGGTAATAAATGTGTATAAACCCACTGAACACAACACAAACAAAGAAATAAGAAAAGATGTTGCTAGAAAATTGAATCTCCGAAGAGCGCGGCTTGAATTTTTCCATAATTGGTTGCCAAAAGTAGCTTGGTTGGGTTAAAAAATGAGAAATAGAACCAATTTTAGCCAAAAAAACGAAGTTCAGGAAGGGGTGGCGTTTCTCACGCGCAATTTCAGGAAAGGGGTGGCGTTTCTCACGCGCGATTTCAGGAAAGGGGTGGCGTTTCTCACGCGCCTTTTTTGACCTTCAGGAAGGGGTGGCGTTTCTCACGCGTGAGAAACGCCACCGAGCCTTAATAGTTTAGTTTCATAAGGATTCGTCTAACCATTTAATTAAACTTCCTCTCACAAGACGGTATCGTGTTTCTACTCTGATGAATCTATCAGAAGCATTTAGTAATTCATTTAAAATTAACTGGCTCGCCACGATACTAGCAGAATGCTGTCAGTAGTTTAGAGCCGAAACAGCATTTTGCCTTATACATCTTATATTACCTAGAGAGTTTTTATTGTTTTCTTATTTCTTTTCTTTTCTTTTCTTATTTGTCTTTTACCTCTCTAATCTTCATCTGTAGAGGCCGACCTTCGGTTGGCCCCGGTGTCTTTTAGATTGGTACTAATACCTTTCTAGTTAACACTCTCTCTCTTTATTTTATACCTTCTATCCATTTATCTTAAATATTTTGTTACACAGGTAGTTCACTACCTTCTCTCCTCCGCTCTCTAGTAGAGTTGGAGTTGCCTTTTATCTTCGGATAAATAGGCCCCTCTCCTCCTTCCCCTTGCTGGGTTGGAGTTGCTTCTCTACCTTCGGGTAGAGTAGCCCTTCTCCTCCTCCCACTCCGTGGGTTGGAGTCCTTTTCTCCTCGTAGAGGAAAACTCAAATTCAACATCCTTATACTATGCTCCACTCCATCCGTCGCCCCAGACCTTCCCTCCAACAATGACATATCGACGTATCCTCCCATTTACTTCCCGAGCATATGTATACCTATATACACACACTTATTCATATTTATTATATACTTATATTAGATTTAATAAATAACTAATTAGCACTAAATCTTCTTATTCAAGTCACTTCTCATTTATTACTGGAACACCTTGCTATTACGGTACCTAGACCTTCTAGACAAATACTATCTCCCGCACACATACCCATATATGTCAAAATTCCTTATATACTCTTTACCCAATTCTCTCTCTATTCTTCTCTACCCAAACTCTAAAATTCCACCTCATCCTTTACTTTACTTATATTTTACATATTACACTACATCCAAATTCTAAATTCTTTCATTAAAACACATTTCCTAACATTCTTCAACAAACTCTACCTTAGCCACACTATCCGAACTACATTCACATCTCATCTGAAATACCACTTAAATACAACCACTGTATCTTTATACAGTACAATTTCCTAACTGATGGGGTTTATAAAAGGTGAAGTCGGGGGCCTAGGCCAGGACTTCATCGCCTCCAGTTAGGATCTAATGGTAGGCATCCCCCTGGCCTTCCTTAAGGGTGGCAGCCCCACCCAGAACTCTGGACTAGTCTGTGTTAGGATTTGGTCATCCTTACACTTAGATCTTCGGCCAACAAATCCTCTAAATTCTTATAATTCTTCCTTTTCTTCCTCTCTTCCCTACTATCAACTTACACATTTCAAAGGGAGACGGGTTAAAGGCAAAACCAAAATTATTGACCTACCGACATCCACCTCATACAAAAGCAGCAAATGCGGTAATAATCGATGCGGTATCTGCCCCCAATTTATAGAATCTAACTATGTTAAGAGTACCCATACCGGCTTCAAGATCAAAACAAACCTAAGTGCCAATTCTAACTGTAAATCCAAAAACCTAATCTACCTTCTCACATGTACTAACTGTAGAAAGCAATATGTCGGTGAAACATTAAACGAACTCAGAAAACGTATCAGTCAACATAAATCCGCAATTAAAAATGATAAATACAATACGTTTATGGCTCAACACTTCAGAGATAGTAACACCGCATGTAAGGAATTCTCAATACAAATCATAGACAACATTGATAACCGTGATACTAGAACACGCCGAGAGAAAGAATTATTCTGGATCAAATTACTACAAACTGCCTCTCCGTTCGGTCTCAATGATAATATATTAGGATACGGAAATATATCTCTTAATCACAACCCTTTCAAAAACAATAAAAACCCGTATTATGGCATTAAAATAATGATGACACATAATCGACACGGTACTAGAAGAAACACTCCTACCCTCCAACCTGATATAAATACCATATTCTCGCAATTCCGTACTTTACCTGTGGCAAATATTTGTAAAATATTAACAAGCACTAGAAAGAAAACAATAAATTCAATACTAGATTACATCGTCAACTCCCCAGACTTCAGAAATGAAACATATATCTTCCGCAACATATTACATGCAGCGTTATGCAAATATTTCTGGGAAGCTCGCAATATAAAACCCCCAAAGGACGGTGTACATCGTATGAAAATTACATTTACAAACAAATGCCTAGAACACATAAACCTACAGAAAATATTTAATAATCAGACAGTTCGCAGCATGTTAAAGAAGGCCAATAATCATGAACCCAAAAGAACAGCGATAATATATAAATACGGCATGGAGTTGGGCCTAATGGTCTTTAACTATAACAGATTCTTAAAAAACCTAACTATACAAGATAGGTCAAATATACTAAATAAAACTTGCATCTGCCTCTCCCCCAAATTTAAAACTTTCGTCAACCCTAAAATCGGACATATTTGTACGGGAGATCTCAACATTATACAAAAACCGGAGCTTAGATATACTCTCTCTAAAGGTACAAAATTTAAACTACAACAAATTGACGACATTACAAGTATAAAAACGTCACTTTTAGATGAAATAAACGTCTACAGCGACTTCCTCAGCAAAGAATATAAACTAAACCCTACTGAACAAACAGCATTGAAACTGGAGGTGACCAATAGATTACAAAAACTCCGGCTATACCCCAAGAAAAATGATCCATACGACATAACTAGTATCAGGAGAGATATAAAATTTTACCAATCCCATTTCGTCATCGCACCAGTTGATAAAGCGACCAACAACTTCTCATTCACCTGTAAAACGGCGTATCTCAACTTTGTTGCACAAGAATTAGAAACTAACACAATGAACGCCGGACTGTCGACCTATCGAATTTATACAGCAGAGGATAAAGACAGGATTTTAAATAGGCATGAACTGGAGACAATAAAGCGCAAAAATAACTATAAATCAATGAAAATCTTGGACAAGACCACAATTCCAATCATTTACGGCATACCTAAAATGCACAAGGCAGAACCCAAACTTAGATACATCACAGGGGCCAGTACTAGTAGCATAAAATCTATCTCTCTGGAACTACAGTCAATATTAACCCATATTAAACAACACTTTATCAGATACTGTAGGGCGGCAGAGGGTAGAAACAACACCAGAATAGCCTGGTCCGTGACAAGTAGTCAAGAAGTCCTTAAACTTTTAGACGAAGATTGGAAACCAAATTTTACCCATATTTTCACTGCGGACTTTGAGAATCTATTTACAAATCTACCTCATTCAATAGTCCTTAAAAACATCGAATGGATATTGGTCAAATGCTTTGCCAATGCAGGAAAATCCCATTTTTATCTCACTAAAACAGGCAGATCATACAAATACGAAACCCAACCAAACAATAATAGCACAACATACCATATTCTAGACATAATAGAACTCATACGTTACGTATTAAACAACAGCTACTCCGAATTCAGTCAAACCATATATAGACAGCAAAACGGCATTCCCCAAGGAAACAGCGCTTCTCCCCTAATTGCAGACCTAACCTTACTATCGATGGAAGCCCAATATATTTTTAATAACCCTTCCGATTTCCGCCGTAGTTCATTTATCACAGCTCGATACATGGATGATATAATCTTCATCTCTAGCCCCGCCGGACTAAATAAAATTCTCTCACATCAAAAGGCCATCTACCATAGCTCACTTACTCTTAAACAAACAAATAACTCTACGTTCTCCTCCGATTTTCTGGATTTGAACATCACGATCGAAAACTCCAGAATACTTACTAAGTTATACAACAAAACCGATGCCTTCCGGTTCGATGTAATCCGCTTTCCCCATGTAACATCTAATGTCCATTCGAACATTTTTACGAACACTATTACAGGCGAAATTCTGAGAATAGAACGAAGCTGTACCAGCTATAACGATTTCCAACAACGTATCAAAGATCTTATACATATCTTTAACAAAAACGGACACAATAGAGAATACCTTGAAAATCAGATATGTAAAAATCTCCTAGCACGCAAACATATTCGCGTTAAATATAATCTAGACTCCCTCCATAAAATTAGACTATTTCTAACATCTATTCGCTAATTTCCTATCCCTTCTTAATTTTACACTACACCCACCACCAAATTACATCCGCATGATGTTTACATAATACACGACAAAAGAACCTCCGGCAACCTCATTCTTACTAATATTATCTTATTTTTAGCAGTTAGAATAATCGGATCTTAGCTTTCTAATAAGAGAACCTCTCTAAAATAATACAATCGCATAAGAAGATACCGTAGTTCAACTGAAGCCGACGATAACTAATTTAGAAATAGTAGAAGAACATTCCCGACCAAGATTCATTGTTATTACTAGAATTTCTTCATCACAAGAGCAGTTTCTTTATTTACTTTTATTACATATTTTACTACATTTAGGTTACATAAATTTATTCCTTTTATATAGTATTTTCTTTCTAAAACTCTTTACAAAATTCTCAATATTTTGCGTTTCTACGAAAATACTTAATAACAGACTAGCGCATACCAACTCTCTTCTTTTGCTAATTTCCGAAAGTATACACTTTACATTCATACATAATATTTAGTTTATAAATTGTAGTAATTTTAATTAGTTTGTGTTATGTCCCCGTGTAAGGTTAGACACAACACAAAGATGATTTCTCAAACACAGAGAAACTAGTAGACAGTAATATAATTTTATTAACTCAGAACAATAATATAAAAACCGTATTACACGGTAACGAGAAAAGGGAATCTCACAGAATAGATAAAAACGAGGCCACGCGAAGTGGCAAAAGGAATGGCGCGCAAATACAAAATAAGGCGCCAAATATACAATTTGAAAATAAATGAAATCGTTGAGCTTACACTCAACATCTCCCTTTTTAAGAGGAGAAATATGGGGAGACAAACAAGAGATAAGGGACCTAATAAAGGAAAATTATATAATCCAAAAGACTTATCAATATGTTAGACGATCGGGTTTCTTGATAGTCCGTGTGCTTCGTCGTAGTTCTTGCTTCTTGGGAGAGATCTTGTCATCGACGGTCGGGGCTCGCTGGATGATTGGATCTTCTTTTGGAGCTGGTCCTTTGTCTTCGTGTTTCGTCTTGGTCGGCTCGGAAGGTTGGAACAAGTTGAATGAATGGAGCAGAGCATTATAATTTTCTCTGTCCGGTTGGTCATCGGGCGCTTCCTTTCGATGTCTCATCTGGTTAGCATGCGCGTGATGGCGGTGACCGTCGACGTCGACTACATAGTTCGACTTTCCTTTTATTTCTTCGATCTTGCCTTTTACCCAATGCCATTGATTTCCTTGATGTTTTTGAAACCAAACCAAGTCATTTAGAAGAAAGAATTTCGGTTTGACACCGTGTTTCTTGTCAAATTGGTCTTTCATCTGGGAGTCGTCTCGACTAGCAATGTTCCGTTCTTGTGGAATCATTAAACTCAATGTTGTGCGAATATTTCTGCCATAGAATAATTCTGCTGGTGTTTTACCATTTGCTGATGGACAAGGTGTCGACCTGTAGGTTAGAAGGAATTTATTTAGAAGGGTTGCGTTTACATTGCCTTCTCCTCCCCCTTTTATCTTTTGAAATCCTCTTTTCAAGGTGTCGACGAATCTTTCGGCTCGTCCGTTACTTTGCGGATGATATGGTGCCGTTCTAATGTGCTGGATTCCATTTGATTCACAGAGAGTTTGGAATTCTCTTGACGTGAATTGTGATCCATTGTCCGAGATAATCGTTTCGGGAAATCCATTTCTAGAGAAAATTTCTTCCAGCAGTCGGACGGTGGCGATCGCTGAGATAGATTTTGTTATTAGAACCTCAGGCCACTTTGAAAATGAGTCGACTACTACTAGAAAATAGAGTCCATTTATGGGTCCTGCATAATCTATATGGATCCGTTGCCATGTTCTTTCAGCGGCTGGCCATGGTTGTAGAGGAACTTTTCTTTCCTGCTTCGCTGCTCGTTGGCAGTTACTACAATGGTTGACGTAATCTTCGACATTTTTGTCTAATCCTGGCCAATAAACGTATCTTTTGGCTAATTGTTTCATTCTTACAATGCCTGGATGTCCGCGATGGATTTCTTTTAGTACTCTCGACCGAAGAGCTATTGGAATTGTTACCTTTTCTTCCAATAATATGCAATTTTGCACGATCGACAACTGATGTCGTTTTTCATAGAATGATTTATATTCCACGTCTCCTTTGAATTTATGGAGATGATGCCATTGTTGACTATTGATACATTTTTGTAAACATTCGAAAAATGGGTCAATTTGTGACGCTTTTGCTATATCTTTAGCAAGGAGTGGTAATTGTCTTATTGTTTTGTCGAAATCTATTACGACAGATGCTTCAATTTGGGAAATAACAACGTCTTCGTCGCCTTTCGGGGCGGAGGACATCAGCCTCGACAGTCCATCGGCTTGTCCGAATTTCGTCGTCTGTACATATTCCAGCGAGAAGTCATAGCCAAGTAATATTGTGCCCCATCTCAATAATCTATTTGCAGAGTGAGTTGGCAGTCCAGTTTTCTTTCCATAAATGGCTAATAATGGTTTATGATCTGTCCTTAGGATGAATTTTCGTCCTAGGAGATATTTATGAAATTTTTTTACTGTTGTGACCAGGGCGAGAGCTTCTTTCTCTATTTGGCCATAGTTCTTCTCGGCGGATGTCAGAGCTTGTGACGTGTGGTGTATTGGTTTTTCAGAACCATCTGGAAAACGGTGAGATATTACTCCCCCGATTCCATAATCACATGCGTCTGCTGCGACAATAATCGGTAATTTTGGATCAAAATGACAAAGATTTAGATCTGACGACAGTAAATCTATTAGATTTTTGAATGCTGCGTTGCATTTCTCGTCCCAAAACCATTTGGTATCTTTATGGGTGAGCATATCCAGGGGTCCACGAAGTCTTTTCACTCCGGGAAGGAAATTTCCATAATAGGATACGAGTCCTAAGAAAGATTTCAATTGTATTACATTTTCAGGTGGTTTCATTTTTACCAACACTGCTATTTTTCCTGGATCGGGTTTTCGTCCCTTTTCGTTGACAATATATCCTAGAAATTTAATTTCTTTCTGAAGAAAGGAGCATTTGTCTAATTTCAATCGAAGACCATATTCAGCTATACGTCGGAATAGTGCATATAAATTTTGGTCATGTTCTTGTCGAGTACTTCCTGTGACTAAAATATCGTCAAGGTAAGTAGCCACTCCAATGAGCCCAGTGCACATCTTATTCATCAAATGTTGAAAGATGGCGGGAGCGGTCTTTATACCAAAAGGCAATCTGTTGTATCGGTATAAACCTCTGTGAGTGTTGATTACAACCATATCCTTTGATGATTCTTCCAATTCAAGTTGGAGATAAGCGTCAGAAAGGTCAATTTGGGAGAAGAATTTCCCTCCATTCAGTGATGCAAAAATATCATCTGCTGTGGGAAGCGGGTACGGATTGTCGAGGAGAGCCTCGTTTAGTCCGGTACTGAAGTCAATGCATACTCTGACTTTTCCACTCGCCTTTTTCATGACGCAAACAATGGGTGCTGCCCATTTGCTGTAAGTTATCGGCTCTATTACTCCAAGTTGCAAAAGTCGGTCGATTTCCGTTTCAACTGCTTCTCTGGCAGCATATGCAACTGGTCGACAAGGACAAAATTTTGGTATTGCATCCTTTTTTAGTTTTAGGCTAACCTTTTCCTTTGTACAGGTGCCAAGTCCCTTTTCAAAAATTTCAGGGAAGTCTCTATGGACTGATAATTCTATACTCTGTGATTCGATGGATTTTATGTATCCAAGACGTTCTAATCCTTCATTATGTCGCGTCGATTGTGTCATCCAATCTAGACCTAGGAGATTTTCTCCTTTTTCCATGACGTAGGCTACTCCTTGGTAGATTTTCTCGTCGATGGTGAAGTTACAGTCTAATTCTCCCTTGCAATTGTGGGTAGATTTGTTTGCGGTATAGAATTTTCTCGTTGATTCACGAAGTTCAGGTTTTCCCATTATTTTCCAGCTGTTTATGTCTATGGTGGTGATATCTGCACCAGAATCTGCTTGGAAAGTGAGAGGAGTACCATTTACAGAGATATCGGTGTATCTTCTGACCGAATTTATCGATGATGGCTGCATTTCCTCGGGCGACGTCGACTTCATTTCGACTGCTCTTATGTGGGGATCCTTTTTATTGTTTTGCCGTTGGTTTATTCCATTTTTACGGGCAAGATTTGGGTGTTTTTTGTAGCATTCCTCAATATTATGGCCTGGACGTTTACAATAGTCACAGTATTTTGTCGATGACTTGTTGTCTTGTCGACGATATCCCTTGTTGTTGCTCGACGGGCGGGCATTTTTGTGGCTTGCGAAGGACTTTGGTTTGCCATGGGAATTATGGATTTGTTGAATACTTGAAGTTGTATTCTTTGATATCAGATCGCTGTCTACTTTATACGTTCTGAGGTTTTTCAGTTCGCGAATAATATCCTGGAGGGTTATTTTTGTTTCCTGTTTACGAGCCTTGTCGGCGTAGGATAACAGATATGGCAGATGTTCTTTATCTTCTCTGCTCTTCAACCCGACTAAAAATCTTAGAATTTTATAACCTTCGATGTCGATGTCATTCATAACCTTGTGAAATCGCTCATTTATTCTGTCTCCGTACATTTGGTCGTCCTCGAGAGGTGACTTATCAAATGCAGATGTCCAACACGTGTATTGCCTGGTAAACATTGATATCTGAATGTCAAAAATCTCTTTCAGAATCTTTACGGCGTCAGCAAATTTTAGTTCCTTTGGCTTTTCCGGGAGTACATGACTTTCGAAACGTTTATAAGCTTCGTCATCCAATTTTCCTAGAAGTAGCCGTAATCGGGCGGCATCATCGAGTGACTTTCCATCAATGGTAAAGATATCCTCATAACGGGTATACCAGTCGTCAAACGATACTTCTGATTCGGGAGTGAATGAAAAAATAGGAATTCTTTTGTCCAAATCGCCAAGGAGTCGTACAGAATTAGGGGTCACTGAAGGTTGCCCATCTTCTGTGGTAATCTGGGTCTCAAGGGTTGCCAGACGTTCGCTTTGTTGGGTCATCATTTGTTGTTGTTGAGCAAGCATTTTTTGCATCAATTCAACGACTTGTGCGAGCTTTTCCTCAGTATTCTTCTGTTCTACACCTTCTTTAGCCATTTTAGAAGAAAAAGTAACGTTCCTATAAGGTTACGTATACTCTGAATGACTTTATATTCTTTCTTGGAGGATCAGTAGATATTTGTGAGCGTATCGATAGATTTCGCTACACGACCAAGCTTCTAATCTCAGAAAATCCAATTATTAATTGAAAGTCTGATAAAAAAGAAGGGTCAGTGCTTGCTCTTATTGTTACAAGACACTATTACAATTTCAAGTCGAAAAGATGATACGTCTATCAAAAATTCGAGTGTTGAAAAGGTTTTTAGTGACTGTTCAATTTAATTGTTACAGATCACAAATCTCTCTCGATCAATGAAACTATTAGCACGTTCACTAATAATTTCAATTGAAAGAAGGCAAATTGTGTGATGCTAATATGCTTTTCACACTAGAAAAATTTTGTTCCGGTATTATTCGAGCTTTATTTCAAGTTGTCGTCGCCAAATATGCGATAACCGTGGTCGCCAATTATGTTATGTCCCCGTGTAAGGTTAGACACAACACAAAGATGATTTCTCAAACACAGAGAAACTAGTAGACAGTAATATAATTTTATTAACTCAGAACAATAATATAAAAACCGTATTACACGGTAACGAGAAAAGGGAATCTCACAGAATAGATAAAAACGAGGCCACGCGAAGTGGCAAAAGGAATGGCGCGCAAATACAAAATAAGGCGCCAAATATACAATTTGAAAATAAATGAAATCGTTGAGCTTACACTCAACAGTTTGCTAATAGTTTAATATTCTAGAATAAGTCTGTTAATAGTTTAGTTTCATAAGGATTCGTCTAACCATTTAATTAAACTTCCTCTCACAAGACGGTATCGTGTTTCTACTCTGATGAATCTATCAGAAGCATTTAGTAATTCATTTAAAATTAACTGGCTCGCCACGATACTAGCAGAATGCTGTCAGTAGTTTAGAGCCGAAACAGCATTTTGCCTTATACATCTTATATTACCTAGAGAGTTTTTATTGTTTTCTTATTTCTTTTCTTTTCTTTTCTTATTTAGCACTGGACGGATTTGAACATACCCAGAACGTGGACTGGTTAGAGGAATGCACCAGAAAAAAGTTCTAAACCGTCCTGGTTCTAAAGCGTCCCGGTTCTAACCCGTACAAAGTTCTGAACCGGGGGTGCCCCGAAAAACGACTTGAACCGGAAAAAACCAAGCCGGGAAAGCGCAAAATGGGAAACGACCATTCCTGCAAAATTTTTCTGCAATGCGTTTTTTTGCTCACGACAACTTTTCGCTTCTTGCGAGGGGTGTTTTACGTGGATTTTTTCCGTTTTTCCTCCATGAAAATAGTATCATAAAATCCGGAAAAACTAGTAAGATATGAATTCATGCCAAAAAATGCAAAATAAGGCAGGTGTAGGTGAAAAAAACCTCTTGCAGGAAAATTTTGCCGGAATGGACGTTTCCCGTTTTGGATTTTCCCGGTTTAGCATTTTGCCGGTTTGTTATTTCTCGGCTCGTCCTTTTTCGTTTTGCATTTTTCCGCGGCGTTTCGTTTCCGATTTCATAGTTCCCACTTTGTTTTTTGTCGATGTGTATCCACCCCAAGTTTATTGGAAATTATTAGATTTCTTTGCAATATTGGGACAGCTTCAGCAGAATATTCTTATGGAAAAATCTTTAATAGGTTCCTTGAAAACTGCCCGATTTTATCTTTTTTTCGTTGTGTACGTCAAATAAAAACATCTTTCTAGTCTACGTTCGATTTTCGCTCTTCTCATTAGAATTTATTCAACTCCACTCTTTTTCCCGCTCATTTGCTCCAATTTGCATTCCTTGTCCATGTTGCAAAGTCCTTGGGAATTTTCCGCCTTGTGATTTCATCCAATCGCCAATCTCCCCCTCTTTTTCCCATTAAAATGAGCTACGTCCGTTGGGATCGGTTCCTTGAGCCACAAATTTTAATATTTTCAATTTTCGCGCTATTTTATGTTTTTGTCCTTTTTCGACTCATCACATCCAAGCAGAAATTACTTCGTGGCAGTTATTTCGTCATTTTTATTTACACAGGTAATTTTATTTGAATTCTACCGTAATCCACTTTTAGGATTTTCTGATTTGCTTTTATTTTTCGCTGATCAATATTTTCGATCTTCTCTGCGGCTAGGACTCGGTAAAATTGGTATTTTTTCGGGGAAATTCGTTCCAGGACCTGATTTGGATGCTGTTTACGTGGTTGCGGCTACTTTGACAGGAATTCTTTATGCTCTTCATGTTTTGGGCAATTTCTTGGCGACTGTCTGTCAATATATGGCCGTCTGCTGGCCAGGATCTTATGAGAAGGTAAATCTTCTTTCACTTCTTCAATAGCACAGAGAGTTCTTATGCCAATAAAAAAGCTCCGTTAAACGCAAAAAAAACAACTGGTAGCTAGCGACCCAATCGGGCTTGGTAAGTGTCGCTCCCAAATCAGACTTTTCTATTTTTCTTTCATTTCTAAGGTTTACAGAGACTGGCCGTTGCTTTTGAAAAGCGAAACCCGCTTTCTAGCCCTGTTGGAAGGGAAAAATCGAGAAGGAGGGGTCGTTGAAACCAGCCAATTTTTTGAGGGAAACTGGAAGCTTTCAGAATTTGTAGCCAGTTTTTTGAGCGATCATCAATAAATAAATCAAAGACAGTAAGCAATTTGGAAAACAATATGTAGACGTCCCAAAACAAAAAAAAACTGCCACAAATTGACCGCAGTTTTTAGATAAAATTAGAAAAATTAATCGTAAGTGCAGCATGCGAGAACTTAATCACAAATTTAGAAGCCTACAAGATAAAATAATGCTGCTGAAACAAAAAAAAATATTGTCTATAGTCGTTTTCTAATCCTGGGGAAAGCTGGCGCTGTGGGACCACAAAACGCACGAATTTGACAATTTTTCAATAAAAATTCAAGCGGCCCTGTAGCGCCCGTCCCCCGGTCCCGTAAATTTTTCTGAATATAGCTGAATGTGCCATACTGATCGCTTTCTGATATCCGGAAACAGAAATAGGTGATCCATAACGTAGAATAAATCAAATTACGGGATACTTTTGTTACATGAAACTGTTCCATCTTCCTCAAATATTTATTTATAGAACCAATAAAACCCACAGAATTCCCAGCGAAACCCAAAATCAACCTTTCACCGAGGAAATTGAGGGAAGAAATTGCCCAGGGAAATCGAAAATTCGAGAAAATTGGGAAAAGGAGAATGGTTTGACCGGTTTCCATTCTTTAGGAAAACAGGCGTTGTAGAATCGCTTGAAAATCAGGCAAATTTCGAATTTCCGTTGGAAAAAGTCAAATTCAAATGGGGGCGTCTTGAGCCTCAAAACTTGAGGTCCTGCAGCGCTCGTTTCCTCCAAAGATTGAACCGATTATGGCCAAGAAATATTGATGTTACAAAGTTTCTTTAGAAACTAACAGACTTCATCCTAATATCCCCTTTTCTGGTAAACTGAGGCACTACAATATCGCTCCAACCATATAATGGCGGCTGAAATAAATGGCTCAAAACCTCAAAAAACCATAGTTTGAACGAAGCATTATCCCCATTTCTCCTAATTTTCCTTTATACGCTCAGTAAAACCAAAACTATTTCAGCTTTGGAATACCCAACTGACACTATTTTACCTCGTTCTGGCTACAATTCTTTGTACAATTCCCCAATTACCCGGAGTGGCTATGGTAAATATCTACGAGCAACAAAATGACACCAGTTATGAAATGTACACGGATGAAATTGAGTCGGTGAGTGGGAAACCCGGAAAATTGGGGCAATATGACCAAAAATTCAGGTTGGTTTCATATTCTCGGCTATTGTTGTCCTAATTTACATTTGTGTTGCTCCTTTGCTTGTGCTGAAGACCTTGATCTCATTGAAATATTTAGCGGTGGAGAGTAAACAGCTGAAACGACATTATCAGGTAAAATAGACGTCTTCTAAAAAAACTGATCAAAAATTGGGAAAAGACTGGAAATAAGTAGAAGCATTGAAACAAATCCTGAATAAAATTATTCTGTATTTATGGTAAACTGATTTTCCTTCTCCCAGTTCCTAATAAAATCCTGGCAAAACGCAAGAATTCTCTATAAATTCAGCTAAATTTATGAGATTCCAATGGAATTTCTCGCTTTTTCTGGGGGTTTTGATGGAAAAACAACTAATTTTTGGCATTTTTTTGTATCAAGAATACTACAAAAGTAAACACAATTCTGTAACTAGTTTCACGATTCCACCAGCCGTCCAATTCAGCTTTTTTTATTGTCATCCAATACAGTGCGGTCAAAAAAGATAGGTCCACCCTATTTTTATCACAAACTCGGGAGAAAAGATGAGTTAGGGGAATACCGAGTACAGCATTCGATTGGCCATGTTCGAAAACCCCTTGAGCCAGAAAATCTCCAATTTTCCTCATCGCCCTCACATTTTAGCGTCATTTTTATGAAAACAGGTGGTCAAAAAAGATAGGTCCACCCTCGGATACGCGCCGTGTCGAGGCATTTTCACCAATTTCGCGCGGTTGCCCACCTTATCTCGGGCTGATGCGGTGATGTGGCCAAAAAATGTAAAGAAAATACAGTGTGACGCGCCTGTACAGGACCTCAGTTTTGATTGGAAACCTCAGTTGAGTTGATGCCCGGGAGGCTCCCAGGAGGGTTTGGAGAGATACAACTAAAGTAAGAGTGGGGTGGGGTAGACGACATGAAAATGAACATTTTGACATGCGTGGGCGGTCGAGTACAGCCTTCATTGAGGTTGAAAAAGCCACTTCAATGGAAAATAACAAAAACCTATCATTTTTTCCTATTTTTCCATTACAAATCCTTCTTTTTGCATGGGTAATTGACAAAGACATCTGTCACTCCTACAACGGAAGTGCAAAAGTGTGTGCCGTATGTCAAAATGTGCGCGTGCCTGTGATCTATCATGTCACCGTCTCTGTTTTCTCCCATGTCGTCAAATTTTCCTCAGAGCCTCTTTGGAACACCAAATGGCAGAATTTTCCATCAAAATTGAGGTCCTGTACAGGCGCGTCACACTGTATTTTCTTTACATTTTTTGGCCACATCACCGCATCAGCCCGAGATAAGGTGGGCAACCGCGCGAAATTGGTGAAAATGCCTCGACACGGCGCGTATCCGAGGGTGGACCTATCTTTTTTGACCACCTATTTTCATAAAAATGGCGCTAAAATGTGAGGACGATGAGGAAAATGGGAGATTTTCTGGCTCAAGGGGTTTTCGAACATGGCCAATCGAATGCTGTACTCGGTATTCCCCTAACTCATCTTTTCTCCCGAGTTTGTGATAAAAATAGGGTGGACCTATCTTTTTTGACCGCACTGTAGTTACCGTATTCTATCGAAATTTGGACGCAAATCATCATAAATTATGATTCATAATTTACACAATGAAATACAAAGGCCGGAATGCAGGCAACCCAGCTAGCAGGAATTTATAGAACTAGCGTAACATTACATATTTCCTTTATTTTTTGTATAATAAGCTCCTTCTAATCGTCTTTTAATCGAATTGACGTATATAAAACGATATTTTCGGGCTTTTTTTCAAAGAAATAACCCTCAAGAACTAATGAAAATTATGGTAAACGAAATATAATTGAGTCGTTGCATGGAAAAACCTTAAAAATGGCAAAGTTAGCTTGCTTACCTACAAAAACTAGCGAATCCAGTTCAATTAAAATTTGCCGATATTTTTATGACAAAATGTTTTGGTTGGGGAATATTAGCAGAAATTCTATTCTCCTTTATTACGACGCATATGCATAATTTTACATTTTTCTTTCTAGAGCCTGGCAATAATAACCCTTGTCGACTGTCTTTTCTTCCTAATTGACCTCGTTTATGAGATGGATCTCCTGATTTGGTTTGTCTTCGACGCATCAATTTATCCTGAATGGTTGGAAGAATTGTTAGGAGATCCGGTAAGTAACCCACCATGCAAAAAATATCGCCAATTTCTCATTTTCTTTATAAAATCAGCCTAAAACATGGAAAAAACTAGGCTACTTGGCTATTTTTCTCAATATTTCGCCGCTAAATGGCATTTTGCTGCAGGATATAGTCGGTTTCCAATCCTTGGGGAAACGGGCGTTGTAGGACCCGCCTGAAAATCAGGCAAAGCTTGTGAATTTCCATTGGAAAATGTTAAATTCAACGCGCGCGTCTTGAGGTCCCGCAGCGCCCGTTTCGCCCAAGATTAAAAGCTCAAATTTTTCCCAGTGTACCAATTTTCTAATCATAAAAAGTCCCGTGAACCAGAAAATATGCAAAATACACAAAAATAACGTCCAATTTTCAGTTCGACGTCTATTATTCAATTGTCTACATCTCAAATCCACTGATTCTGCTGCTATTTAGCCGAGTGGCGAGGAGAGAAGTTTTCCGTGAATTTGGGAAGGAAAAAGCGACACCGAAGACAATGACAGCCCTCCCGCAACCTCATTCAGCAATGAGGAGGACGTCGAAGATTTCAACAGCGTCAACTTTGTTTTGAATAAAAATTGGCATCGCACATACAAAGCGTTTTCATTGCACAATAACCCAAAGGCGGCATTTTATGTGCTCAAGGGAACATGAAAGAATTCAGCGAATTTTCGGAGAAATTAGGGCAAACTAGTTTCTATAGTCGGTTTCCAATCTTGGAGGAAATGGGCGCTGCGGGAACTCAAGACGGGTCCGTTTGAATTCGACATTTTCCTATAAAAATTCGAAAGTTTTGCCTGATTTTCAAGCGGTCCTACAACGCCCGTTTTCTCCAAGATTGGAAACCGGCTAAAACGGGTTACTGTCCGAAAACTGGAGGAGCATTTCCTCGTTTCCTTGTGAATTTTAGAGTTTCCAGGGAATTTACTCCCATAATTACTGTATCAATAAAATTTTGGCATAATTACCCATCCAGTGAACGCCGATTCTTATGCACAAATGAAAACATGAAAAAATGAGTAGCGAAGACATTCAAGCGAGAATTTGTATTTAAATTATTTATGTTTAGGTTGAAGTTCTTATAACTGGGGAAAGATGGATTCATCAAGCGAGGAATTTGGCGAATTTATTTAGCCTAGCTGATATTTGGATCTACCCGTCTCCGTGTTTTTATTCTCTTCTTGAATTTTTTTTTTACAATTAATTGCATTTTTCCAAGGTTGGAGAGAAGCAAAATTGGTCTTTTGTATTCGAGCTCTCCAATGAAAATCCATGAAATTAGGAAAATCTGGCCTTCTTGATCTTTCAGGGCTCTTTCTTGGTAGCGAAACTGAACGAAACTGCTTGCTTTTCGCTCGAAAATTCATTATTTATAAAAGCTTATAAGCTCTGGGCATCAGTATCCCATTGCTAGATGGCGACCTTTGTAATTCTTACCAGCCGTTTCGACCCCCCTGCGGGGGGTCTTCGGCTGGACGCCCGCTACGCGGGCTGGGAAGTCCAAGGCTCCGGATATTTGTCCGGCTCCGCCGGACTGTAGTCCGCTCGGCCCGTCACTCGCCTTCGGCTCGTGCCGGACCTCGCTTCCCCTGCCCACCGCTCCCTTCCCCTCAATTGCTTCCTGCAGCGAAAATACTGCAGAATTTTTTGCAGGGGCGATAAAAGCAAATAAATTATCCACTCTGATGAAATCGAAAAATACCCGTATTCCGGGTGAAGTCTGCAATTGGCCGATCTACGCAGTCAAATAATAAGCGTGTTCGATACTCAGCCCCCCTCTCATTGGTGATCTGTTTGAAATTCGCCTTCTCCACACCGAGAGCAATCGAATGATAATAATTTCGCTTTTTTTATATGGATGGAAAATAAGAAATACGCAGCCAAATGGCACATTTGATACTCAGTCTCATTTAATGGAAAAATAAGTTGCAGATTCTGACTCGCCAGGCTGAGAGCAGTCGAATGATACTAATTTCGCTGCGTAAGGATGAAAAATAAGAAATACGCAGCCAAATGTGACATTTGATACTCAGTCACACTTATATTGCGAAATATTTATAGTGGAGCCATAAACAAAAAAGCAAAAATGTTTCGAGCGCATTTGTCACCGGCGGGGATCGAACCCGCGTCGTTTGTTTGGTGCGCGCGCCTTAGACCACTCGACCACAATTTTTCGACATGTCAACGCACAGACAGACACACAGACACCATAGCGTTTTAGTAGTAAGGGATGTCCCAGGGAGAATATTAATAATTACAGAAAAAAGTAACGGACAGTTGATTTCACATAAAGGGAGGCTCCCAAAAAATTGTACTGCGGCCTCGCTTCTTTTGTGACCACCACCATGGCCACCCAGCTGGCAGGCGGAATACAATTGTTGACCCTCGCCGAGGGAGATAGCGCCTACCAACGGGAGGCAGCAGAGGAGCCATTGTTGTTCTTCCGGATCGATCGACCGACCACATGTTCAGGTAGACAATTTTTGAACTTTTTGGGAAAGTTATCGAGTAAAAATCCGAGTGAAGTGATAGATAAACGGAACTTTTATAGAAATTATGAAGCAGAGAGGAATTTTGATCATTATTTTGGTCCGATTAGTACAAAAAACGACTTTTATGGTCAAAATTGCCTAGAGAAAGTTGAAAAGAATGTTTTCCGGCGTGCTTAAACGTGGATAATATAAAATTTCTTAGGTCCGATGCAGTAGATAGCGATTTTTGCAGTATTCTTTCTTTTTTTGAGCAGAAAAGTGTCGTCAACATGGAAAACACCGCCTTTTCCAGTTTATTTTCCTTCGAAATCGAGCCATAGTCATTTTTCGACAATTTAAAAGCATTTTCTAGGCCCGTTTTCAACTAAAGTAACATGTAGTTTTGCCCATTGTTGCTCATATCTTTTCTACCAATAATTATTGTAATTTTTTGAAGTTTTTCGACATCGCCACACGAAGAATTACCACATAAATGTTTCTCGGTCTTTTGAAGTAATCCCAAAACATACAAAGGAGCCAATTTTCTCGCAAGTTTTCAATCAATCGCTGGCTTCTTTATAAATTTTGGGAATTTTATACCTGTACGATTTTTCATAAATGCAAAACGACGTCATAGTCTGTTTAAAACGGCCGTTAGACGGATTTCAAAGCCAATTGCCGGTGATTTCCTGGAAAATTTACTCGGTATCCAGCAAAAAGTCTCGAAACGAGTGAAAAAATCGTTGGAAATTGACTATTTTTGAATATTTCACTGGTTACATCCCAACAAGAAATCTTATAATTGTTGATAAAAACTTTCTGGACTTTTGTAATAGCTCCAAAACATGAGAAAACTATATTGTGCAGCATTTTGTCAGTTTCTTTACAAGGAAGAAAATCATTATTGCTGAATCCAACTGTACGAGAACTAACTGTCAATGTAAAATTCCCCTTTTGAAATAACTCCAAAACATATTGCGATTCAATTTTTTCACAGTTATTCAACCAGTCCCTGGTTTCTTCATAAATTCAGGACATTTTATATTGGTAGGATCCTTTAGAGATGAAAATACCAATATTTTTGGCATTTCGCTATGCAGACGGAACTGCCTGGTTAAAGATTCTCCTCCATTTAAAGTTATTCCGAAACATAATACAATCAAATTTTGGTGAACAGGGAACTTCACCATCACCAAGTTCACCATTGCCCTGAAACCTCCTCCAAAATCTTTTTTTTTCTAATTTTTTTCTACCGTAGGCATGATTAGACTTTGTTGTGTCTATTCAACCGTTTAAATCAAATTGGCAAGTCAACCCGGCGAGCTACAGGGCGACGAAGTTCAGGCTCATTTGGTGAACTTCCCCACACTTGCGCCCCAAAAACCTTTCTAAAAAATTTTTCTCTCATTTCTTTTCTGTCAAAAAGTGGGCTTAGGCTTAGTAGAGTTTATTTTACTATTCCCGAAAGTTTTACGGCTTGAAAGCTGATCTACACGCAGCGGCACGCAAAAATAGTGTTTGGTGAACTTCCCTATTGGCCAAAATTTTTCCCTAATTCTTCTCGAGAATCTTCCCAAAAGTAGTGATTGAGACTAGTTTGCGTGTTTTTTTCATTAAAAACGTAGCTTTTTCCGGCAAAATATTTCACATTTTGAAGGTGGTGACTAATTTAGAAACCGATAATGGTCAGACAAAAATCTATTGACCTTTTATTTATCTCCCAAAACCTATACAGAACCAATTTCCTGTCCAATTTCTTCCCATCAAACTCCACTAAAGCGCCCATTGTAAATATCGAATATAATAGCCGTTGTCGCCGGCATGAGAGCCCTTTTCCGTGTTTGTATCGTCGTCGGCCTCTCATTCAATTCTCTGACTCAGAATTGGCCCTAAAGTGTCCGCTGTATTCCTCTTTCCCTTCCTGTACAAAGAAATTTCAGATGCATCCAATACCCAACTGGGAGCGGAGATTGAGCTACGCCATTTGGATTATTCACTCGGTGGGAGCTTTTATTATCGCTTATAATGTCAGCCATGGAAGATTGAGACAGTGGATAGAACATTGGCTTCAACCGTCACCGTGAGTTTTAAAGGGACCCTCACCCAGTAGAAAAAAAAAGTTTGAAAAGTTGGACCAGCCGACGCTAACTTTCCCTGATTTTCAGGGTAAACGAATTTTGTTAGCAATCCCATTTCACCTTTGCACTATTGGATTTTCCGAATGTAATTCTTTTTATTGTAAATTTGAAGCAAAAACTCTAAATACTGGGAAAATAACAATAATTTTGAAGAATTTTTGCACAAAAATTAGGTTGGAACCCTTTTTTACTAATTTCTAATTCAAAATTCCCCTGCTTCATTACTGGAATAAATATCTGGCGTGTATTTTTTTTTACCCAGATGTATTTTTACAAGAAAATTGATAAAAAAAAAGGGCCACGTAAAAAAGAGGTGGTTTTGTTGAAAATATTTGAGAAAATTCATCGAGTAGACATTTTTTCAAATTTCGACATTTTCTCAAATTTTTATAGTAAAAGTGAAGCAGAAAAATATTGTCAAGTGGTCGATTGAAAACGAAATTTCCTGGAGAAGTTCTATTTTTTGTAAATACGGGCGGGAAATCTGAGGAATGCTGTCTGATAATCAAAAATCGTCTCTATCACATAAAAACAAAATGCGGTGCACGTAAATTTTCTAAAATTGCCGGTTGAAACATCATTGAAATAGATAAACCACGTGCTTATGGACCCCGTTCGAAGCTAAAAAAATATCATTTTCCTCATAAAAAGCAGGATTTCTCCAGAATTTTGGATCATTCCTCGTTTTCATTAGTTTTTCTTACAAAGAATAGAATTTTTCGTAGCGACCGACGCCCAACATTTTTCAACCTTCTTATTCCGTAAAGAAGAAGTTAGAAAACAAAGAAAAGAAAATTTTCTAGAAAATTTCTCTATGCTCATCAAATTTTCAGCATCCATTCTTCCTTATCTAACCCGCTTGAAATAGAAAAGATCGCCCCTTTTCAGTTATTTTTCCGATGTAAAATGGGATACTTCTGATGCAGAATGGCAGGTTTTTCGAAGCAGTGTGCCACGAATGTTGACGGCTTATATTTTCCACAGTATCAGGTAGTATTTATATTTCGCCTTAAAAAATTATTTTAGTGGTTTTCTTACACTCCATCTTCTCCCAAATTCCGCATTACCCATAATTTTAGCTCTAATCGGTTTCATTGGACAAATTTATCTTACCAGGTTGGTCATTTCTGCTTCAATAATGCTTTTTTTCAGCCTAAATTGTGTGCTAGTCATCTTCTTATTTGGAATTGTGACTACGGTAGCTGTTTATTTTACCCGAAGTAAATTACTGGCGTGGGTGGTTTGCATTGGTTTTGTGATAAAAGCCACGGAACTTCTTCCCTTCAGCTTTGAAGCTTTCATTTATTATCGGGAATTCAATGTCTATCTTTATGGGGCAATCAAGGTCAGTTTCTATTTTAAACGGTTACGGTTTTCAATCTTGGCGGGAAACAGGCGTTGCAGGACCGCTTGAAAATCAGGCAAAATTGCCACATTTTCATTGGAAAAACCAAATTCAAATGCGCGCGTCTTGAGGTCCCGTAGCGCTCGTTTCCGTCAAGATTAGAAATCGACTGTATTTTGGGGTAAATTACCGACAAAAATGAAGAGGTTGTAATTCGTGTGATACAATTCGTGTGATACGATGAATAAGTAGCTATAATATAGGTCCCTTTATAACTTGTGCAAAACCAAAAAAAAACGTTGTTAAAGGGACCCTAGCGGACCAATCCGCGCCCCAATTCAATCTTACAGTAAGACGGCACGAAAAATGAAAACTGCATATTTTTAGCTATTTTTTTGTGTAGAAATAATCTCTTGAGAAGAAGGTAGATGCAGAAAAAAATTGCAAGAATTGAACGTCACAGCGCTGAGAAATAAAATTTCCGAGATTTCCAATGTAATGAGCACCAAAAATTCAGAAATGGCTTTTCTAGCGATTTACTCAATGTCTTTGGTATCAAAATGTTCGTCTCGATGTGCTGAGTATTATGCAATAAAAATTAAAAAGATTCCAGTGCAAAAACCTATGTAAAATTGCAGTTTTACTATGAGAAGTAAGCGCGCCCCAACCCTACTGCGCAGATCTCACAGCTTGCCGATGTGGGCACATGAAATCTCAGTAAAGATGACCAAAATTCGTATATCTTTACAATAACACATTCTTGCTAGCTGAAAAAATTATCGGAAATACAGAAGACCATGTTGAATTGATTGCAAGTATCAGAAGAATGCGAAAATTTGTGGTTTTCTCAGCTTCATCAGCGCAACCTATTATGGGGGTGCCCATGTTTCATCGATGGCGCCGAGCTGTGCTGCGCATTAGGCTGGAGCGCGGATTGGTCCGCTAGGGTCCCTTTAAGTGGTTTTTACGGTGAATTCTTTATTCCAACCGACGGGAAGCAATTTTTTTACCGCTATAAGCTGTATATTTGTGAATGATTTCTTTTGAGATCCAATCTTATCTGCATCAGTTTGATAAAATAAAAAGAAAAATGAAGCAATCAAGAAAAGAACTAAAAAGTTTGTTGTTCTATCTGAATCGTATATACTGTCCACCAATTATATCAGAATATAAGGGGATTCGTGAAATTCTAGCCATTTCATTTTTTATGAAGCGGGGAAAGAGTTAAAACTTTAGAGAGTAGCGGATTTACGAGAAAATGAAGGATAGTAACCAGTTTCGCCAAATTTTGTTTACATCAAAAGTTCTCCTAACCTCAAGGGCCCATGAAACTTTTTCCAGGTTCTAAATTTCTGTCTCCATTTGTGTAATAATCCCACAGCCAAGTACCAAGACCTTTGGCGAGATCACGTCGTTTACTTGGCTTATTTACCGTATTCTGTCTCCCTCATCGTTTTATTCGAAGATTTCCGGTCACAATTGAAAAGAAAGCTGGCTGCTGCTGATTCTTTGCCTTCTCGGTTAGTTTTGCTAGTAAAAACCCACAAAAATTTATAGATCTGTGCTATTTTTTGGCTGTAGAATAGCCTTCTGGTTTTTATTTTATGATCTCTGTCTGCATTTTATTTTCGTTAATACGATTTATCACTCGCCATTTACTGTCATTGGACGGCTGGGAATATATTCGAGTAAGTTTTGAACACAGAAAATAACAAAAATACACTGGAAATTGAAATGTTCCAAGTGGATTACATCAAAAGCTACCCAGGATCGGAGCAATTCTTGTAATCTTATTCACCAAAACCGAAGAAAATAGTTCTTTTCGAGCTTTTGATACCGCGCGGCGTCGCTGAAATTGGCACGCCAGTTCCGACAACGTTTAGTAACTATGGTCGTCTAAAAAAAGGATAACTCCCTGTAAATTACCCGCAGATCTATAAAAATGCCCAAGTTCAGCTAAATAAATAACGCTTCTAACCTTTTATAAGTATCCTTATTGCAACATATTTTGATGGTTGGTGTTCAAACGAATGTTATTTTGAATATTTCTCGCAAATCTCCAAAATTTTGCCATTCAAATTCTTCCATAAACCAAGATGGCTATAAATTCCAGGCCCAGTTTACTTCCAGTTCTTCTTGTTCGGCTCTTCGTCCCAATATTTTCCATTCTTCTGTTAGGCAAAGTTTCAAACGAGGCAATTTCCTAGTTTTTTTAAAAAGAAACACAAACTTCGCCTGTTCCAGAGTTCAATAACTTTTTTTATTGGCTTTTCGGGATGCCGGGATCGGGCCGGGCTTAATTTTGGGCCATGTACGGTACGATTCCGCTGTAAATCGGAGATTTCTTTTGAATTAACAATGCTTCCCTTCTAATTCTGAATGTATACACAAATTTTCACGGATTTAGCTTCATTTCTCTCCGAATTATGGTTAAAAAAAACGGATTTTCCATACATTTGGGCACTGCTGCTTATGCTAAACAGATTCCTAAACTGCGCTTGATTCGAGTGGAAAATGCTTCTATTTTTCTATAAATATTCTTACTGTTAGTTACTATTACTTAATACACGATGGTTGATAGTCAAATGACGTTTTTCCGTTCTCGCAAATTGGCAATTTGATAGCTAAATTTATTTATGTACCGATACGACCATAAAAACCAATCCAAATTTGCAATCCGTTCTTTTGGTGTCCACCTTACATCCCAATAATTTCATTTATTTTATTATTCTACGCTTCAACCAAGATACAAAACAATTTTTTCGCTTTGCATACAATATGTAGATTGCAAAAAAATGAAAAATCCAACAATTTTCCCCCAATTTTCAGTGTGCTGTGTTTCCTACGTAATGGGTCAATTCTTCCATCTAAAATACGTGGTAATCTTCGGTCTCCCTGCATTTTTCTCCTATTTGGATGGTAAATTTCCTCTTTTTTTTCCACAAAAATTTCCAGGAATGTCCCCTCCTCCACCGCCGATTTGTATTTCTCGAGTTTCGCGGTATTCCAGAATGTGGCGGCATTTTGATGCCGGTCTTTATCAATTTTTGAAACATCAGGTAATTTTATTGAGTTATGGTTTCTATAAAAGAATCGGGCCCATTTTTGGTACTGTAAGCACCGTTTTCCAGGTCTACATTCCCATTATGAAGCCACCTCTCCCGCCAATTCTTTCAATTTTACGGGCTCTCGTCTCTCTAGTCGCTGTATTTTCAATTGTGATAGCTTGGCACGGAGCACGACCACATTATATTGCATGGGTAAGTGTGGGGAAAAAGGAAATGTAGAACATGATAACATCGAATTGCCTAAAATCAACAGTGAAGTACTTATCTGCCCCTTGAAATATTTCTAAAGTACGGCTGGCTAAGGTTTTGACGGTCCTTTTTGAAGAAAATTAGGTTCAGTCCTGCCGATAATTGTAATGCAGGTTGATCCAACCCTTGGTAAAAAAATTATAGCCATCGAGTGGATTTCCTCATTACCGAGATTAGAATACTGGTGAAAAATCTTCATATGTCATCGAAATAGCCCAATAATGAGAAATTTTACAATTCTGCCAAATATAGAGAAAACACCGCTTTCCTTAGGCAATGAAGATCTCATTTGGTTAAAATTTGCTAGGATAACGCTTGGAAAATATCTAACAAACTGAAATAGACAATTCCTGATTGCCAGTGTCCCCTCCTACCAAAGTCAATAAAATAGTTTCTATTTATCGCGAGTTTGAAGCGTTAGATTGGGATAAAATGAAAGTTTACAATGAAAAGAGTGAAATTCTACTGCAAACAGCTAAGAAAAAAAAATAGGGAAGCACGTTTTACCGCCACTTTTTATGGGCCTGGGGTCTGTTATTGGCAATCAGCTAAAGTTTGCAGCGATTTTTACACGGAAAATACTATACAATGGTACGAGAAAAGTTTCTAAGGGCCATAATTTGCTGGATTATGTCGGGAAAGCATCGTTTTCTACATCGTGACCTTGTATTTATCCTCCTCCCAAAACCTTCAAAATTTCCAGGTTTCTCTCTCTGCTTTGGAACTAATTATCGAAAAAATTGGTGGCTTTTTATGGTCAACAGAATCGGCTTCCCGTCTGCGCAACTACCTCGGACCACAAAATTCCCGACGTCTAATCTCCCTGTCCATGCTCTTCACCGTTATTCCAGGTTTTTCCTAATTTCTATTAAAAAAATCTGATTTTCCAGGAATTTTCGGTGTCTTTTTCTTCCTAGGAGAAGCGGAAGTTGGTGAAACCGTTTTTACCCGAGTTTTGATGACTGGTCTAAAAGATGGAGCAACTCTCAATATTCGATTCTTTGATACGTAAGAAAATGAAAAAATTGGAAAAATGGGAGGAATTTCAGGAAAAGCGCCGGTTTTATTTTAATTCATCTACTTACCCTTGGCTATTTCTTCAATAATGTCTGTCTGGATCTCGATGAAAATAAGAAGAAAATCAAAGTTCAATAAAAAGCTATTCAATTTACTGATACAAGAGCCCAGCTCGCTGGGGTGACTGCCTTGAAGGAACGGTGACTTCAAATGGTTTCTAATGATGCGAAAAAAGACGGCGGGCAAATTTAATATTTGGCTGGCGGCGTTTTCTCAGAAAGTTCGAGTGTCACCGTCTGGTCAAGTTTCTCCACTGGATCCCAAAAGTGCGCTGAAATCTCTCCTGCACTTTTCAATTTCTGCAACAGACGAATTCATCATTTTTATTATCTACCGTAATCAATCACACCAAGCTTTGAGACTAATAATCGGGATTCCGGAGCAGTGTCCATCTTTGTAGCCATTTTTCTTACAGCAATTTGTCACCTCTTCAAGGCCACCCCAGGAGCAGCCTTTGTCACAATCTTTGACATTTACAGAACCACAATAGACAACAGCTGGAAATTGCGGGAAATTTTAAATTAAATAAAGGGATACAGTACCCAAAATGGCGCAGAAAACGAAGAGAAGAAGCAGGGTTTTGGTCATGGTTAGAAGAATTCGGGAGACTTGTCTGAAAATGGAATAAGGGCCTCTTTATAGTCTGTCAATTGCTGTTTTTGACGGTCTTTGATTCTCCAAAATGTCTGGGAAACTGGTAAACTTTTCGACCGGTGGCCAGTTTTGTTTACTGTCGTCTAGAATTTTTTGGGAACAATGTTTTGGACGTAATTAGACCAATTTCTGATCAGTGAGCGGAAATTTTTGGTAATTTCTAATGTTTTAGAGGTTCTTGATGAGATAAATTCAGAAATCTTTTTTGATAAATAGGGAGCAGATATATCAGTAAATTTTATGCACAATGTTTTACGCCACGTTTATATTCTGAAAAATTTAAGGCAATTCAATCAATTTTATTCTTTCGCGCGGCAAAATTTTTTGCTACCTTCGTAAATTTTGTGGGGAACTGATCCGAGTGCTTTCTTCATCAACGAAAACCACAAAAATGGATTTTCATAGGAGCTGACTTGTAAATATTCTGCCGTTTTAAATTTCGTTTATATTCTGAGAATTGGGGGTCGTTTCAAGGTAGATAAACTTTCTCAAACGATTTTTCTTGTTTTCTGAATTATACGGATTTTTTTCTCTAAAAAACTACTTGTTCTTGTAAATTTTCTGCTGTTTTAGGCTTCGTTTATATTCTGGGAAAAAATAATCGTATTTGGTTAATGACATTTAGGGTTTTCCACGAGTTTATCTTTCCTTTTCGAAGGTTCCATATTTCACAGGATTTGATCCTTTTTTTCTGCCAATTTCCCTCATTTTCTGATAAATTTCAACAAAAATAGCCGTCCAGAGATGTTTTCCTGTTCAAATGGAGTTTTATTGGTCAGATTTTGATTTTTAGTGCCTCAAAAGACCAAATAAACACTTTTTTCTATGGAATTCAAGTTTCTCTCCTTTTTTTAGCGCAGTTTTTTGGTTTCCCGTAATTCGGCTCCAGATTCAGATTCTCACCATACAGAAGATGCTTCTAATCATTCAAAATATCAGAATCGGTTTCAAATTTGCAATAAAAAACAATTTTTGGTGATTGTTTTACTGATAAACTGACCGGTTCCTCCTTGCATTTTTCCACAACATTTAGTCGTTGTAAAACATGGCAGAAAAGTTCAAGAGCTTATTGAAGAACGGGCTGTTCTTTATAGTTTGGTTCTATTTTTCAAGAACTTCGATGTTTCCAATATCTGGTAAACTGGTAAACTTTTCGACCAGTGTCCAATTTTGTTTGCGTCGTTCGTCTAGAATTTTTGGGGGCAATGTTTTGAACAAATTTAGACCAATTTCTGATCAGTGAGGGAGATTTTTCTTGTAATTTCTAATGTTTCATGTCTTGTTTATATTTTGGGGTTCTGAACCTTTATAATCGTCGATCCCGGTCAGTTTTCGAGTATAAAATCACCCCATCCCTTCACATTCCCCCCAAAACCATGTCATCCAAGGCTCTTCTCCTTCTTTTCGTCTTCTACACCGTTTTGGGTACTGTATCCTTTCATTTCTTTACAATTTCCCTCCTTTTTCAGCTGTGGCTTATTGTGGCTCTGTAAATGTGGGAGATTGTGATAAATATTGTCTAAAAGGAGGAGTAGAAAAATGTTGCAACGATCACCAATACAAGAAAGGACACTGTGGCGGAGTTCCACTTCTCAGCAATAAAGCCTGGTGTGATGATCATTATTGATTACGGTAGAATGTAAAATTGTGGTATTTTTAGAGAATAAAAAGAGTTTTTTTCTGTTTTATTGGATTTTTATAAGTAAACAAGATGGGTTGCAACTATTCAAGAATCGGATTTTTTGCATTCTAAAAATTCTCATAGAACAGTGCAATATTTCGGGTTGTTTAGGCTCTGATTAGGAACCTTTTGTGTAATTTTGCGAATATTTCAATAATGGTAGCCTGAGGAAGTCCAAGTACAGACGAAATTTGCGACGAAAACCGGGAAAAGTGAGCTGTTTCAATTCAATTTCATAAAGGAGGTCTTCCATTTGATTTAGTTTGACTTGTCAACTGTTCTCATTATTTCTATTTTCTTAGAATAATGAATTTCTGAAGAATTCAACGAAGTGCTGGAATCTCCTTACGGCTTCAAATTTGGTTCAAATATAAATTTTTTTGCCTAGTAATTAGTTTTTTTTTATATCCTTCACTAATATTTGGGATTACTGTAGGTCCCCTTTATCCCGAAAACCCCCCATTCCCTTGAGAAAGATCCCAAAAAGAGTTATTCCCGCCTTTGTTTACTTACCTTGATTCAAAATATGAGAGAGGCCACGTGTTAGTAACAAAATCCGCCCTTGGACAGGTGCCCCTCGTCATTTTCCCCCTTTTCTCAGCTTTTTTTCCTATTTATCAGCCGGTCTAATTTCCGTCATTCAGCTGATTCACTGCCCCCTTCTTTTAATCCTTTTCTGATTGTCTATTCCGCTGATGACATTGGCGTGTTCTCCCCTTTTTTGCAGGAGGAAGGCATCCATTTCTAAACACTTGCAGGGGAAAATGGACTGATCACTGTTCTTTATCCAAGTTTTTTTATTGTAAATGTGCAGTATTTTTATGTTCAATTACTCCAAATCACTGCAGTTTATACTTTTCTTGGTAATTATAGGGATCTTGAAACATTTACGAAAATTCCAGGGTTCAAGTATTTTGTAAGTTACTTTGTTTTCAAATAACTTTGCTTAAAAATCCCGATAGAAGGTGATTTTACTATAATTTAGGTGGCACAAATGCACTCAGATTTTATCTGCAAATAACGATCTCATTCCATTTTATGGAAATTCCATAACTTTTTAGATTTTCAATGTCAAATGGAGTAGCCGCTTTATATGGATTTTTACTGGATTTTGCAAATTTTTTGAGATTAATCATGGTCATCAAGCCTTTCCATAAAAAAAGTGATCCTGAAACCCGTAAAGAATTTTTAAATCTTCACAGAAGCAAGTTTCTATTAGGAAAATTGAAGATTTTTCAAGTAAAAGCTTCCTAGAATTTGTTTGCTTTAGGGGAGTTCGCCTGAAGTCCCCGAAAGAAAGTGTTTTTACTATAATCTAGGTGACGAATATACAAAGCGTTCATCGGTAACTAATAGTTCAGCTCATTCTTATGGAAATTCCATAGCATTTACGATTTTCACTTCCAAATGGGGTAGTCATAATGGATTTTTACTGAATTTTGGAGAATTTTGCTGCTACGGGGCATTGATTGCCATCAAGCGTTCTTCAGTAAGAATATAGAGATTCTGAAACCCGTGAAGAATTTTCCGACCAGGAACAGCGCAAAAACTTTCAAATTTTTGATCAATTGGTTTATTTCTAGACCACTGGAAGTCTAACATCGTCCCCTTCTCTAAGGATTTTTATTTTTATAGAAAGTTCATAGCATTTGGAACAATTTAATAAACTCTGTGGAAATCCTTGGGTATTCTGACTTTTTGGCGAACAGGGAACTTCACCATCACCAAGTTCACCATCGCCCCGAAACCTCCTCCAAAATAGTTTTTTTCTAATTTTTTTTCTACCGTAGGCATGATTAGGTTTAGTTGTGTCTATTTCAATCGTTTAAATAAAATTGGCAAGTCAACCCGGCGAGCTACAGGGCGACGAAGTTCAGGCTCATTTGGTGAACTTCCCCACACTTGCGCCCCAAAAACCTTTCTAAAAAATTTTTCTCTCATTTATTTTCTGTCAAAAAGTGGGCGTAGGCTTAGTAGAGTTTATTTTACTATTCCCGAAAGTTTTACGGCTTGAAAACTGATCTACACGCCGCGGCACGCAAAAATAGCCTTTGGTGAACTTCCTTATTGGCCGATTTTTTGGCGGAAAGAAAAGCAAAAAAACAAAATCAAATATGAAAACAAGTTTCGATTTATTAAGGATCGCTAAAACAAAAAAAAAATTCGTTTTGAAAGTCTGATCGAAGCATCCCGATATATTCAACGCAAATCTTCAGGGTTGCAGGATAATTTGCCCTTGTTGCGACTTTACTAGAAAGGGAAAAAAAATTTTGTCCATCACATCGTTTAGAAAGAAAGATTGGAATAAATATGGGGCCGTCAAAACGAAAAAAAAATGTTTCAATCCACAAGATTTTTTAGAGAGCGAGTTACGATATTTATTAGAAGAAAAATCACACAAAGTAAGGCAATCCAGTGAAACTGTTGATCATTTCTTTTTTTTCTAATTTCGCCAAAACATTCTTTTTCTCTAAAAGAAAACCCTTCAAGTATGATTTATGCTCAAATCTGTTTCAGGATACAGCTTCAGTCCTCTCACGAGCCCAAAAAAAGGTTTGCATTGGTCCTTTTTATTGGAAACGGCTATATCTTCCAAAAAATGAGAAAAATCCGGGCTACAGTGTCAGTCCAACTGTTTTGCCCTGATTTTTGCTGTTGCATATTCTTCCCTGAAAACATTCAATTTCCTTCAAAAGTCTCTCGCAATCCATTCCAAGTTTACTCTGATTCGTTATTTTAGACTTATTTTCGGGCTTTTAATTGCCTCGGTTCATTTTGATTTGAGTATTTCCTAAAAGTTCATTGAGCACTTTCTCAATTGTTTTTTTGGAGAAGAGGAAATTAATCCCTCTTGCTGCCATCTGCTCTTCTGAAAAAAAACCAGAAAAGGGCGGGTCATTCTCATCAAACATCTGGGCTAATAATGAGGAGTCTTATTTTTCTCCATTTTCTAGTTTCCATTTGAAAGTTCTTTAGTTTTTCAACAATCAGCAACCAATACTTCTCCATTGTCGAATAAAGACAGTCGCCAGTTTTATTCATTTCCTCAAACAAAAATGTTTGATTTTCCTCCAATTTTACCTGAAAAATAGACGCTTTTTTGAAGAAAATGAGAATTATTACTGAGTAGCCACAGATTGCATTGCCAGTAATTCATCCCCAACTTTTTATGCAATCCATGGAACAAAAAGATAGATTTCAGGCAAAAATTACTAGAAATTGCTCTATTTTCCTCCTCAAATACTTTACTTTCGAAGTCTTTTGTAGAAATGGCTATGAAAGAAACATTTTTTGGAAAAGAAATGCTGAATACAAGGGAAAAATCTGCCTCCATTGAAATTTTTACACAAGTTATGAAGGAAAAGGTACGTGGTCGGTCATGGGATTACCGCTAATGCCGCATGGTTCATATATTTCCCAAGCGAAACTCTTCCTCACCCAAAAGAAGCTCCTGGATTTAGAAAAAGAAATTTATGGGGATTTTTGAATAAATGGGGACTGCTACCAGCTTTCGACAACCGATTTTCTCACGAAGCTTACCAAAAAGTATCATCTATGGATTGATAACACGACTCATCGGCTTTATTTATGGTTCATCCCAAACGTAAAAGAGCACAGAGGAGGAAGCTACAGTTTCTTCTTCGATCTAATTTTATTCATTCGAATATTTTTTATGTCTCGCGTGTTTTTATCGAGAAATTTGGTATAGTCTGTCAAGAAAAAAGACGGCAAATAAAGGTCTCACTTTTGTTGCAATGGGGCAAGAATACGCCGCATTTGTCATGGAAAATTTGGAAAAAATGGCCGGTTTATCCGCCTCGGTAAATTTCCATGACTTTTTAGGATTTATTAGAAGTTGTTCCGAGTTGAATATCAATCTTATGATGTCGACAAATCTAACAAATTCTCCATGTTGTGTTATATGTTAGAAATTAAACATAAAAGAGATTAATTTAGAATAAATTCGATATAATTGGGCTTCACATGTCAGCTTACTTTTTTCCAGCTCCTCAACAAAAAATACACAATCCAGCGAAAAATTCAATTTTCCACTGTTTCAGAACATTTTTGGTGGTTTTTCCAGTAAAATGTCACAAAACCTGGAAAATTGAGTAATTTTGATTGAAAACAACTGAAAACCCCAAAGAAAAGGGAATTTTGGTTAGAAGTAGATTGTTTGGAAACTTTATCAGTTGGAAATCTTCTTATTTCTTATATGCACCGCTACAAACATAAAAAATCTCATCTCCATTGCTACTACTGATCTAGGCTCTCTCCTTCCTCATGAATAAATGCAAAAATATGTAGTATCCCCCGTCTCTTTCCCATGGAGCTACTCTTCTAATTATAATTATGCCTGCCCTCTGTAATAATTTGAATTTTTAGATCTCACGTCGACTTTTTTGCTTTACGATCGTCCAGAAAACCCTTGAATTTGCAAGTTCTGAATAGCCATGAATTCAAGATAGAAGAAAAATGGCCGGAAGAGAGGATGAGGTCGTTACGGTAAGTTCTATAAAGAAAATGATGGGAAATTGTTGAATTTTCTTATATTTCAAGAGAGAAATATAAGAACATTATGAAATTGCGCTGTGTTTATAAGAATTTTTGCGATTTTTGCCACTTTATGATAAAAAAAAATCCCGGACCTGATATACTTCCCATAATAAAATTCCGACCCTCCACATAACCAAAAATAACCATGGACGAGCTCTATCAGATGGCGTTTATAGTCAATTTCTAGCTGTGGGAGAAACAGGCGCTGCGGGACCGCTTGAAAATCAGGGAAAATTTTTGGCCAATAGTGAACTTCACCAAACAGTATTTTTGCGTGCCACGGCGTGTAGGTCAGCTTTCAAACCGTAAAACTTTCGGAAATAGTAAAATAAACTCTACTAAGCTTAAGACCACTTTTTGACAGAACAGAAATGAGAGAAAATTTTTCTAGAAAGGTTTTCACAGTGTGAGGAAATTCACCAAATAAGCCTGAACTTCGCCGCCCTGTAGCTCGCCGGGTTGACTTGCCAATTTGATTTAAACGATTGAAATAGACACAACTAAGCCTAATCATGCTTACGGTAGAAAAAAAATTAGAAAAAAACGATTTTGGAGGAGGTTTGAGGGCGATGGTGAACTTGGTGATGGTGAAATTCCCTGTTCGCCAAATTTTTCGAATTTTGGTCAGAATCTCTTCAAATACACAAAAGCGAGCAATCTCTTTATTGCAGCAAAAGCTATCGGTGCTCTTTTGGCTGCGACTAAAATCAGAAAATTTATAGATTCCGTCCATTTTCCACGTTTCTAGCTCATTTTCTAGAGTTATGTTTAGACTAGATTAGGCCCCGTTTACTTGAGGAGGTTGTTTGACACCTGTAACAGTCTTGGCTTGAGTGAAAAGTCCGGTGCGCCACCGGCGGCCCGTCAGGCCGCCGGACGCCCCGGTTAGCGGGCATTGTTTGCCTTGGCTGTACACAACCTTCTCGACCAAAGGCAGTCTTATTCTGACAAAAGAAAAGCGAAAGCTTATGCTAATTTTTGAAATTAGAAAAAGGACTAATTTTGGTAAAAACTCTGTTATCTCGGCCGTGCGACGCCCAAATTTAAAAAAAAAATTCAGCTGGAATACGGCCGCTGCCGGCGCCATCTGACCAAATCCCAGCTCCTGAGCTCAAAAAAGTGCTGCCATTTTTGAATCTCGCGAGCCTTTCTCCTCCTCACTCCCTCATTCTCCCGCTACAAAAAGTATACTGCCGTGTAGAGCTCGAATTATCGGTTCGAATGAATCTAGGCGCGTAGCTTGAGCAAAAAGTTCCGGTTACATATTATTAGAAAAGCCCCCATTTACTTGAGGAGATTGTTCTTTTTTGACAGATGTCTTGGAGCCAGCCAGCTAACTAACCAGGCAGCCCATTACCCAGCCACCCAGCCCGTTTTAGATTAACCCAGTTTTCTTGAGGAGGTTGTTAAATGTTCAAAAAGCCCAGGCGTGAGTGAAAAGCCCGGCGCGCCACCGGCGGCCCGTCAGGCCGCCGGACGCACCGGTTAGCGGGCATTGTTAGCCCTGGGTTTGTGCAATTTTCAAGGCCCAGTTATAGCCGTGGCCCGTGCACAAGTCCGTCGGCGCGCCCGGTGCTCGAGTCTGTTAGCCTTGGCTGTAGCCAGCCTTCTCGACCAATGCCAATCTTAGGCTTTATTCTGACAAAAGAAAAGCGAAATGACCGTTTTTGACAAATCCTTCAACCCGGCTGTTCCCTGAGGAAAAGGATTATTTTTGGTAAAAACTCTGTTATCTCCGCCGTGTTACGCTCCCGACTTTAAAAAAAAATTCAGCTGGGAGACGCCGCCTGCCGGCACCTTCTGACCAAATTTCAGCTCTTGAGCTCAAAAAACGTTGTTGCCATTTTTGAAATTCGGGAGCCTCACTCCTCCTCAGCACCTCACTCTCGTGCTACAAAAAGTATACCATCTTGTAGAGCTCAAATTATCGATTCGAATGAGCCTACGCGCGCAGTGGGAACTCAAAAAAAAGTTCGGGTTACAGATCGCATTTTTTTATAGAAAGGTGAAAGAGTTATGTTTAGAGAGTCTTGTTTTCTAGAGTTATGTTTAGAGAGTCTTGTTCTTCCTTTTCAGTGGGCGGTTGGTCCCCCACTTTCTCTGCTACCAATGGCCAACCGCGGCTGCTGCCATCAACTACTGCCGTTGCTGCTCACGCCGTCCCCCTGCTGTGACGAAGGACAGGACCCCGACCTCAAGTCGGATTGGAGCACCGTGAGGTCGTACGCTCTACTGGATCTTCGAATTTGAATCAACCAGCGATGCAGTAGCAATTACAACAACCTGGCTGATGATGAACGCGGAATCCCTCTCCCTGTCGACTAGGCCACCTGGGAGAGTACCGGCCTACAACCTCGTCTGAGGTTCTCCCTCGCGTGATACATGCCGATTATGGGAATAAATTATTATTATTATTATTATTATTATGTTTAGAAAAACTATCGTATCCTTTCATTGCAAGGTTTCCTTAGAAATTTCCTATAAAGCCCGCCTAAAACATCATTGAAAAAGTTTATAGTATTCTGCAAAGCTGATATTCCCACTGGCCCTAGACTAAAAAGGATTCCCAGAACATTTGAGGCGATAAAAACAATTTGTAGAGTGCAAATAGTCAAAGTGGCCAAATCCGGAAGATTATTAGCATCATTTCTTGCAATATTTGAGTTCAAGGAAACCTTATTCTCTTTGCGTCGAGTCAATATCAACAAGAGGAGTCTGTGACATCGAAAATTAGCAGGAAAACTGAGGGATTTGGTTAATTTTTGCGACTTTTTTGGTTTTCCCTGAAAATCCGGGTAAATTCGCTTCAAAACATGGAGAAGATCATTTTTTTTGTGATTTATTTGTCAGCCTGACATAATTTTCCGATCACAGCTAATAATGAAGACATGATTCAATTAGTTTTTTTATCTAAAAACCCATCTGAAAGAATTGATGTGAATCACCTGGGTTCGATATTTATTCATTCCTCGAAAGGAGTGAATTCGATTCAAGGACTAATGAACACGGCCAATTTGGTAAATTTGTGGCTGAGAAACTCTAAAATTCCCCTATATTTCTATTTTGCGACTCATTTTGGAAAAAAAAAATGAAGGTATAGCAAAATTTGGAAGTTCGGGCCGTTTTATATTGGCGGTGAAACTTTTTGTGATAAAATTTCTAGTTTCTTACTATATTTGGAGAATAACGACACACTGACAGAAAATCCTGTTTATGCCTTCCCCGAAACCTAGTCTTTTTTTTGTAAACCAGTCCACATATCCCAAGCCGATAATCTTTGTTTCCTGCCCTAAAAACCCTGAAATATTCGTCGGAAATGCTTTTTTATTTTGAGTCCGCGAAATTTATTGAATTCCAATTTCTTACTTGAACCAGCCTTTTCGACCCCCCTTCGGGGGGTCTTCGGCTGGACGCCCGCTACGCGGGCTGGGAAGCCAAGGCTCCGGATTTTTGTCCGGCTCCGCCGGACTGTAGTCCGCTCGGCCCGTCACTCGCCTTCGGCTCGTGCCGGACCTCGCTTCCCCTGCCCACCGCTCCCTTCCCCTCGATTGCTTCCTGCAGCGAAGATACTGTTGAATTTTTTGCAGGGGCGATAGAAGCAAACAAATTATCCACTCTGATGAAATCGAAAAATACCCGTATTCCGGGCGAACTCTGCAATTGGCCGTCCTACGCAGTCAAATAAGTGTGTTTGATACTCAGCTCCACTCTCGTTGGTAGTCTGTTTGAAATTCGCCTTCTCCACACCGAGAGCAATCGAATGATAATAATTTCGCTTTATATGGACGGAAATTAAGAAATACGCAGCCAAATGAGCATTTGATACTCAGCCGCGCTGAAATAGAAAACCAGTCAACTCTCCCACATTGAGAGAAATCGAATGATACCCACTTTGTTGAGAAAACGCAAAAATTGACAGATACGCAGCCAAATGATACATTTGATACTCAATCACACATATATTGCGAAATAATTATAGTGGAGCCATAAACAAAAAAGCAAAAATGTTTTGAGCACTTTTGTCATAGGCGGGGAACGAACCCGCGTCGTTTGTTTTGTGCGCGCGCCTTAGACCACTCGGCCATAATTTTTCGACATGTCAACGCACAGACAGACACCGTAGCGTTTTAGTAGTAAGGGATTTTTTTATTGTTATTTTGTTTATTTTAACGATGGTCTCTGCGTATATCAGCAATAAAAGCTCCTTGGAATCTTATCTTCTACTTGAAACAAACTTCTTCACATTGACAAAGACTTTAGGAAAATGAGAGGTACAGGAATAATTATCCATACAGCATAGATCGTAGGAAACTTCTTCTTCACAACCCGCCGCCCTGAGCAAAATCTGGACTTCACGTAGGCATTTCAAAACTGACGCAAACTTTTTCTGATATAAAATGTCATAGTTTGCGCAATCAGTTGGAGAAGATTGGCTGAACAGATTTTTCTGAAATTTTGCCAGCTGATAGACCACACGAAACTGCGTGAAGCTGAGTTTTGGCAGTTAGATCGGAGAAGAATAAGTACTAATATCATAGAAATTAAATTTGAGATAGCTGCCATTTCGTCATTTTACGCTTATGAGTTCTCAAAAAACTCAGCTTCACGCAGTTTCGTGTGGTCTATCAGCTGGCAAAATTTCAGAAAAAACGGTTCAGCCAATCTTCTTAAATTGATTGCGCAAAGTGAGAGACTGAAATCGCTATATAAAATTTGAAATTTTTCTTTCGCGGGTAACAATTTTATTTCATTTAAAATATTTTACTCGAAGTGTTGACATCTGACGTGTGTAATACTAGTTGCAAACGATTGGCCATACCGAGAGCAGCATTTTGATACCAAGAACTACAGTAATTCACCCCAGAAACTATTTTTAAATGCTAAAAGAATTGGAGCTGAACAAAAACTCCTTCTTTTTCAATACTGCTCAGTTCTTCGCTATTTGGCCGTTTTCTCTCACGTACTATAGTAATTTGGGGCTGGTAAAACATGAGAAAGCATTGAAAACGCGTGAAATCCTCTCTTTAAACAAGTTGGGTTCCCGTAGCGATTGCGTGCACAGTCCTTCAAACTGTCCGGCGCGGCGGGTTGTGTCTTACAAGTGTAAACTAAAACCTAAAAACTATTTTGGCGGGATTTGTGCGAGGAAAATTTGAATCTCGGACTAATAAATATCGCAGACATTTGCACCGTAAATTTATGACTGAAAAATTGTGAAAGTTCTTCTTACTTGGAATATTTTTAGTCTAATTTTTGGACGAAATAATCAGCAAAAATATGGAAGTTCGGGCAGTTTTATTCTGGTCTTGAAACTTTCGAATTCTTCTCACTTTCCCGAATAATTTATCCATTTGAAGTGAAAATTTGCAAGTCTCTCAGGTCAGATCCCTGTATTATGGATGGTTCACCAGGACAGATTTTATCTCAATACTGAAATAAACTGTCTGTACAGTAAAAAAAATAACTAGAACATTCTACGGGTACCGAAAATGAAACGCTTGCCCAATGATTTCCCAATGATTTTGCCATTCAAAACTGTCCCAACTGATCATTTCTGGCATCAAAAAAAGAAACCGAATATTTATTCCTCACGTGAAACAGGCCAGTCAGACTGGTTCAAATTTCATTTTCCATTACAAGAGCCAAAATTTGAGCCTGAATCTGCATGAATACGACGCTACAGCCGATTTTCAACCATGGGAACAACGGGCGTCCCAAGACCGCTTGAAAATCAGGCAAACTTTATGAAAATGGAAAATCTAGAATTCAAAGAAATAGCGGAATTAGTGGCGACGTCCATTTATCTGATCCGCGAAACATGGCTGCTGCACAAATAAAAAAAGAAATCACAAGGTGGCAATTTTTCAGACCCAACATGATTTCTAAGCGCTCTTTTCACGAAATTCAAGGCTGGAATCTAAATATATTCGAATTCAAATTTTTTCATTGATCGAATCAGAGTTTATAGCCTTCTTTCCCTGTTTATACCGCTCTTGAAACCCTCGTAGAATAATCAACTGGCCTCATCTCCCTCAACTTATTCATCTATTCCTCTCCGTTTTCAGTTTCCGCTTGAATTTTCTCAGGATTAATTTACTCCTATTCTTGTCGTCTCCACTGCCTTCGATTCTCTCTCAATTCTTCACGTTTCCTCCTTTTTTTCTGGTATTTTCGGGGTAATCCTAACAATGGGTACATTGTACCCGAGATCCCTGTTCTCTGTCCATTGAAGACCAATTAAACCTGAAGAGATGATAGGATTACCCTTCGAATTCTACTTCTTAGGTGAAAATGACAAATTTTATATGTTTTAATGGAGCTATATGAACTTATCTTGATCATAGGGAACTGGTTTATTCAGCAAAGGATGAAAACCCTACATTTTCTGTAATTTCTATGCAAATTCCAAGTTTTTTTAGGATAAAAAGATTTTTTTTGGCTCACCGCAGGTTCAAATTCCGATTTATCCAAAGAAAACAATAATTGCTAGCCGTTTTTGGTTTTTCTACTGCGTTCTGAATTGTTCCCTCATTTTTCAAATGCTCTAACTAAGATACAAATACTTCCACATTACGAATGAATAGTAATACATTGTCCACATCGATTTCCTACCATTTTTCTGCAGTATCGGGGCTTTTCAGATGTTTCCTCACACAATTTCCCTTCGAGTTATTCCAATTTCTCGTCATTTTTTATGCAGAGTACCTCCTTTTAGAAGCTTCCTCTAACAATGGGAAGATACTTGCAAAAAGGCAGATAAACACGCGATCAGAATAAATAAAAAATCTCCCTTTTTCCTTCCTCCTGCTCAAAATAATTCGAAATTGTGTCTTTCATAGCTAAAATTGGCAAATGATGAAAAAAATTGTTTTTATCCTCCTGTTGAAACAAAAAATGTATCCGCTAAAGTTTTGACGAGCTCATAAAAGTGTGTCTGGAATTTGATTTTACTCTATGTCATGTCGGTAGAAAAATTCAGCTGAAAGTACAGAAACAGGTAAGCTTCTAAAAATTCTAAAAATACGCGCACATTGGGGGAAGAGACGTGGAAGAACTGGTAAAATCCGGAACTGTAGCTTTTCGGCCATCAACCTGTAGAGAAATAGTTTATCTCGGAATTCAACCGGTCCAGAACTTCCACTTTTGAACTGGATTGTCTTGGAAAGAGTAATGACATAACTGAGACAGGTCAGAATCGAGCAAAGCGGAAGCGGAACGGTCCAAAACTGGTCAAGTCAGAACTGGGACGTTTCAGAACTTTTAACGTGTCATTTTTGGTCTTTTAATTTTGTGTTAATTCTTAATTACGTCTTACAAGGGAACCATTTTTCCTTAAGGTGGCTTTTCGTAACGAGACCTACACCGTTCGAAAGAACATCCAAAGTACCCCCAGAAACCGTTGCCAAAACCTGCAGAATGACCCATGGCGCGCCGCCACACGACATTTTTGTTTTACATGTTAAAATCCCGCAAAATGGTCGACCGGCTTATCATCAAGTCAAAATAGGTTGAAAATGTGTTCAGTTGGCCAAGTGGTAACGCATTCTCTATTGAAACTTTTGTATTTTTTGGGTGCCCGAGTTCGATTCCTCTATCAGCCAAAGCCTTTTTTTCTTTTTTTTCCAGCCTTCTTTCCATTTTTCATGGATTCCTCGCAAATGATTCATTTGCGTCGATTAAAGTATAAAAACCGAAAAAACGTATATTCGGCTTCGTATGCGTGGTTGATGACTTGAATTTTTTCGCAAACTTGTAAAAATAGGCTTTCCTGCCAAATCAAGAAAAAGAAAAAAGGCTTTGGCTGATAGAGGAATCGAACTCGGGTACCCAAAAAATACAAAAGTTTCAATAGAGAATGCGTTACCACTTGGCCAACTGAACACATTTTCAACCTATTTTGACTTGATGATAAGCCGGTCGACCATTTTGCGGGATTTTAACATGTAAAACAAAAATGTCGTGTGGCGGCGCGCCATGGGTCATTCTGCAGGTTTTGGCAACGGTTTCTGGGGGTACTTTGGATGCTCTTTCGAACGGTGTAGGTCTCGTTACGAAAAGCCATCTTAAGGAAAAATGGTTCCCTTGTTAATTACGTGTAAAACAGTAAAAAAAGTTCTGAAACGTCGCAGTTCTAAAGTGACCGGTTCTGAACAGGTATAGGGCTCATCTGACCAGTTCTATTTCAGTCCCGTTCTGACATATCCAGTTCAAAAGTGGAAGTTCTGGACCGGTTGAATTCCGAGATAAACTATTTCTCTACAGGTTGATGGCCGAAAAGCTACAGTTCCGGATTTTACCAGTTCTTCCACGTCTCTTCCCCGCACATTGATCCATTCCATTGGCACAATGCGATAAGAATATCTTTTTAGCTTATTGTCTAAACAAAAAAGAGGACGAAGAAAGTTTCGATTCGATCATAAAAATGAAACTGAAATTTGGATCCATTTATCTTTATTTGATCTACTGCTGCAAAGTTTGAATTTCATATTGAAATTATGGAAATTATCGACTAAAAAATGCACAGGCTAATTCGGCTAAATTAGATGCAAAAGCTCACCTTGAAATAAAAGAAACGTTTCGAAAGAAGTTTCATTTATCCTTCAAATATTCTTTGTTTTATCAGCAGCAGTCCCACTTGATCTTATCGCGGTAGCGAACCTCGAAAAATCCGGTTTTTTTTTCTAAATTTTGAGTCCCTGTTTTTCATGGGGAAAATATATAGTCCATTTCCAACGGCCGTTCCTCGCGCTCTGGGACCTTTAGGCACACTCCTTTAATTTTTTCGAGACAGATGTTCGTTTTTAGGCTGATTCCAACCTTTGGATTATTCCTTAAGCAGACTATAATAATCACTGCGATTTCTCCAATTGGAACAGCGAAAAATATCGCCAAAACTAGAAAAAATGAAAACCAAGAGCAAAAATTTGATCGCAAAAATTAAAGGACTGTGCCTAAAGGTCCCGGAGCGGGGGGAACGGCCGTTGGAATTGGACTATATGGAAACCTTTTGGAATATAATCTGGATCTAACACTTGTAAGCGCTTCAGTAAAGGAAGAGATCTCCCTGACCCTTATACCCAAAGTGAAAAACATGTGGTTTGCAGCGTCTCCTCTTCCCGGGTCCTGCCCTCCTCAATCTAGTCGTATTTATTAGCTGAGGGGAGGGTAGTTTCCGCCCCTTTTCGTGGGTAAAACGGATGTCTGATATCCCTCGGCCAGTCTCGCCTTGCTCCTAGACAACTATGAGTAAAATCAGTCGAATTTATCCTATTAATCCGGATTATGTGGTGAGTTCAGACTTCACTCCTTTTTTTTATTGAAGATTCCGAAAAAATATTGTCGAAAAATTTCAATGCTTTCTTATAAGGAAAATAATAAAATCTAAAACGTTGTATGATTTCGTGTTTCGTGAGCAACAGGTTTCTTATAATTTTTTTTTAAAGAAAACAACTTGGACGACTCTTTCGTTACCAAAAAAGTGGCAGTTTAAAGGGACCCTCCGGCATTAAAAAATAGTTTTGAGAGGTTGGACCCGCCTGACGCTAACTTTCCCTGATTTTCAGGGTAAATTCTTCGTTCGTGATCGTTTTGCTTGTTTCTTTCTTATTCCTGCTCATCTTTTCTGTTTTTTTCTTATTGCGGAAGAATCTACAGACGATGCTGAATTTTTTAAGCCTAAGCTTGTAAGAATTGATGCAGTAGTAAGTTCAAGTTATTTTTGCTCGTTTCTAGTTGTTTCTTCCGTTTTTACACTAGTAATTGCTGTTTTATTGTTGTACAACATATTTTCAATTTGGTTAGACGGTAGAAAATAAAAGAAAAGCAATAATTATAAACTACAGTAATCCTAGGGTGTTTTAGATTTTACTGCCGGAGGGTCCCTTTAACTCGGATTTGGGTAAAAATCTTGAAAATCAGGGAATTTTTACGTACTGATGTCGAGAATGACAGATCTATTGGAAACGAATTCAATAACTTTCTTATAAGAAAGTTCCAAAATGTTTGGCAATTTTTCACTCAAGAGAGATTTGTTTCCAATTTATGCTTCAAGCCGTCTTTATAAGATTTCTTGAATTGTCTTCCACAATTGTCTTTTTTTTCTGGCCCCCTGCCATTTTTGCAAGAAAAATACGACATTTTGCCTGTAATTCTGTTGAATTCATAAAAATTAGGGTTCTTCTTCTCTGCGAACTCACAATATAAACATGCTCCATAACTTTTTTATAAGAAAACGGCAACATTTTTAGGTGATTTTCGCAGTTTATACGGAAACTGATTTTGATTCATGAAAATGACGAGTTTTGGATGGCATGAAATATTCTCCACCGGTGTCCGTTGACCTGATATTTAGCCAATTCCAGACAGCTGCTATTATTTTTAAATTTCTTTGAAAAAATGTGGAAAAATCAGCTGCGTTTGGGTGAAGGATTTGATTTTTAGCCACCTCGGCATTTTGACCGTTTTTCTTCTTCAACGATTATTTTTTTCGCCGATACAGCAATTGAATGACCAATTGAATGAGGGCTGGAGATCCTAAAAATAGCGGTCAAAACATTTTTTTTATTAGAAGAATTTTATTTCAAATTGCTCATATAAGTTGGCAATATCATTTTGGAGCTGATCGATCAAAACCTTTGAATTTTTTTTAGAATTTTTCCAAATATTACCAGCACCAGCAAAAATTTTCCCAGTAAATTTTCACTTCAAAATTTCAACTGACAAGGGCTTCTATAGTCTGTCACAAAAAATGACGACATTTCAAAGGTCTAATTTCGGCTGTGACAGGGCAGATTTACCGTCAATTCGGGCAAATTTCCTATGTTTCAAATCAAAATGAACGGTAAATTTGCCCCACCACAGCAAAAATTAGACCTTTGAAATGTCGTCATTTTTTGTGACAGACTATATAGTTTTGGAATTTCGCCTATACATTTTATTTAATTTTGGAAACCTTCGAAGCTTTTTGTATAGTCCATTTCCAACGGCCGTTTCTCGCGCTTACCTTTACGCACAGTCGTTTAATTTTTTCGAGACAAATGTTCGTTTTTAGGCTGCTTCCAATCTTTGAAATAATTCTTACGCATTCCATAATGATCATTGCGATTTCTCCAATCGAAAAAGCGAAAAATATCATCGAAACTAGTAAAACTGAAAATCAAAAGCAAAAATTTGATTGCAAAAATTAAAGGACTGTGCCTAATGGTCCCAGAACGTGAGGAAACGGCCGTTGGAAATGGACTATATCCGCATAGTTGGCAAATCAAAAATTTCTTTTCTCATAGTAATTCCATCTTTGTCCATTGGAGAGTTGGCAAAATTGTTTCCCAGTTTCATCTTGGCTTTACATCAGAGCTTCGAAACATTCTATGCTTGGTCATCCTTTGGTCTGTCCAAAATAAACGTGTGCACTGTCTTCTCATCTGAATATCCCGCTAATTTCTTCTGTTCAATCCGTGTTCGCCGGTGTGTTGAATGGAGAAATTAATATTTTTGTAACGTTCTGTTGACGTCATTTGCCGGGTTTTAGCTGGAATCGTTCCATGACAGCAATAATCTTGACAAAAACGGTCATTTTGGTAGAGAAACAGTGAAAATTACTATTTTTCACGGTGTTTTCTGTCGTTGTTTCCATAAATAAACGAGTAGAACGACAGAAATTCCCCAGAAAGAATATAAAAATAATTCGAAACATTATTTCGTAGGACTTATCCACATATTCCAATTTGAAACTGGAAACCCGACTAATAAAAAATTTATAACCCAGCTCTAGAGCATAAAAATAATGCAAAATCTATAATCTCAATGCGTATCCTGCACATTTTCACGTTGACATGGAATTTTACTATTGAAAATTTGCGTAATGTTTGAATTCAGGACTATTTTTGGGGCCAGAAGGGATACGGTAACAATTTTCTAAAGACTCGCCATGAAAATAGGAGGAAATTTTGATTTTTGACCCTTTTTGAGTTCGAAATCAGCGGAAATTCTGAAAAAGCTTTTGTTTCTCGCTCGCTTTATAGTCTCTTGTGATGAACGCTTGTGATTCTTTCCGGTTTGATTTCCATTTCTCTCAAATTTCCCTTCTTACTTCAAATAATTTTTCATTTTGTTGTGCAATTTTGGGAGGGCAGTTGATCTTCTGCCATGAATAGTTCATCAAGTACACGTCTATCTATCATCTGGGAGCCCATCCAGTCCTCTTCTTCTTCTCATTACTCACTAATTCAAACAGGGGACGGGCAGAGATGAAAGGCACAAAATGATGTTATCCGCCTCTCCTCGTCGTACTCTCACAAATATGCATTATATTAGGACACACGGGGACGGAGAAGGAAGAAGGGCAGACGGAAGTTGAAATAAATGTAAACGATTGGTTTCCAAGAAATTTTCCAGGTTTTGTAGTTTCTATAAAATTTTGGAAGGGGCAGTTTGACATTACTGTAGCTTTATTTGATATTGAAAATTCGCCTTCTTGTAAGCAGCAGAACTTTTTTGACATCTGCCGCCATGAATTTCTAAAACCATCAAACTTTCCCAATATTTTTCTTCTCTTTTACCAGGAATTGTAGATAGAAAAATAAAAAAAAGTGGGAAATTTGTATACACAGGGGATCGTCAAGAAGAGAAAACGGCGAACGAGAATAATTTCAAGGTTTTGAAATGAAATTATAACATTTAACAGCGTTTTTTAGACATTTTTTCGGTGCGGTTGTTTTGAAATTTCAAATAATTTCTCATCCATAATTTTTCCCAAAAAATAAAGTGCAGCATAGGTTTCTGTGACTAAAATTCACCTGGAACTTCCGATAAGTGCAGAAATGCACAGAAAACTTCCCAAATTCATTTTCAAAACTGTGAAAGAACGGAAAATTTGCCTAAAAACAGAAAGATTCCACTTTTTTTAGTAGAGAAAATCGGCTCAAAACTGTAATTCGAAAGATTTCCACGGCTTCAGTGAATCTTTATAACCTTGCAAAATCTACTGACAGTAATTGGCCATTGTTATTCGATGCTTGGAGGATCACTTATAATTTCAAGGAATTTTCTTATTTTCATTGTTCCTTGATGAATTTGGAGTAATTTCTTGGCGGTAAATGAACGTATTATTGTGACTACGAGCAAAGTTGAAAATTGACTGATAAACCATAAGAAAAGGCTGTGATACTCAAATTTTCATTATTTTGAATGCCCTTTATAATTTTTGAAAATCTTCAGTTCGATAATTGTTGATTGATCCAGTTTCTCCTCGCATAATTGGTAAATCATTTACGTAGTCGGAGTTATTTTTATCCAGCGGAATAGCTGAAAAACACTAGGACATAAATATCAGCAGCTAGCACTCTATGAACTAGGAATATTTGAGGAAGAGGGCAACCAAGGGGCCAATTGGGCAAGGTGCCAATAAGCAAAGGAAGGACAGTAAAGATTCTAAATATTCCCACAATTTAAATAAACCAAGAAACACAGAACTCTTTCCCCTCTCTGCATCCATGTGGCTCCTTCCAAAGTCCTCTTGAAATCCCTAGAATCCCGGGTAATTCAAGTAATAAATGTGGGAAGAAGCGTGGCGAGATTCTCTTTCCCTACGTCAAAAATCCGCAGAATACCCGTAATTATTCCTATTTGTCTGGGGGAAAGGAAGAACGTGGATTTCTCACTATTTCTCTGCTTAAAAGACAGACGGATCAATCGGAAAAGATTTGAAATTTTCTTATATGACCATTGAAACTTCTGGCGAGGGAAGAATACGTACTAGACATCCACTTTTCGACCTTTTTGATACCGTCTGATAGAGAATTTTCTTCTGATCAAGGCGTATATTTTAGTTCCTGCTAAACACGCGGTTTGAGGGAGTAAAGTTGACATATAAAGTTGACAATTAGTCAATGGCGAACCTTACCTGGTAGCAGCCGATCGAATTTCAATGAATGTGAGCCTAATAAGGGAATCGCTGCAATGCTGAATGCATCATCCGTTCCTTTTATATGAAGTTTGAAACGGATAACAATGAGTCGCACATCGGAGTTTTCCAATTTTTCGTTATAGAGGATTGTTTTGATCAAAAAACGACATCAGAACCAGTAATCACAAAGATTTCTGTTAATTTTCTTTACCTAAAATACAGTTTCAATGCTTTCTTTTATGATCTATTATACTAAAGAAGACACTGTGTCTTTGAGCTTCACCTATTGTAATTTCTTTGTCAGAATTGGCTAAACACGCTTGAAAATCGGTGAATTTTCCTTGGAACCATTGGGAAATTGTCGAACTTTCATATTTTTTTTGCTACTGGAAACTTTTTTATACAATTTCCGCTGTCCTCTCAGTTGTTTCATGCGGAATTCATCAAAATGTTTAGATTTCTGGATAAATTCCGTCCATTTTTTACCTTACAATATTGCGGTCTTTACCGATTCAAATTTACCGTATCTTCTTTTTTTTGCAACAAGTTTTTTATTTTTCTAACTATCGAGCCTGAAAAACTCTAGAACTAAGTAATACTAATTCTTTCCCCTAAAAATATATAAAATTCCCTTAAAACGTGCGGATTCCCCGTTATTCCCAATTCAAATCCAATATTCCGCATATCCTCTTCCGCGTCTGTGTCTGCCTAATTTGAGTTATTATTTAATTCTGACTGGTAATCGAGGAGTGGCAACAAAATTGACTAGTCGAGTAGAATCCCCCAGTAAACACTTCCTCTAATTTATAGCCGTTATTTTGACTGCTAGACACATCGAGATATGACCTTTTAATTGTTTTTCTCATATTTTTCAGCTGTTCCTTATATTGTTCAGGACTGTAGAAAATTTACTGATTTTCCGGGATGATTTAGTAAAAAAATTACATTTTCATTCCAATTACCCCTTGGAAATTTACAGAGAATGCAATTTTTCATGATAAAATTATTATTTTGGTTTCAATTGTTTCATATAAATCAGGAACAATTTCATTTTTCATTGAGAGGTCGGGGGAAGTGTTCGTAAGAATATTCGAGTAAAATAGCAATGTAAGCTCTTTCGTTGCTAGACCTTTTGAACAATTCTTGGCGATTTTTACAGTAACCAGGATGAGAACAATACTAGAAAATGAAAAAAACCAAAAGTGTAGTCGGCTTCCAATCTCGAGAGAGAGGACGCTTGAAAATCAGGGAACTAGAGTTTTTGAATCAGGCATTTTCTAATGGAAAACCGAAGAATTTGAAAAACTGGGTCCCTGATTTTCAAGACCTCTCCGAGATTGGAAATCGACTGCGCTTCAATTTGAAGGAACGATTTTATCCGTTATAATACCGATCAGCGGTCAATTTCATAAATTTTTAATTTCAAAGATCCAATAAAAGCAACTCTGCTCCATATTTTCATTAATGTGATCATCTAAGCTTCTAAAAATCGAATTTTTTAGCTCACAATCCACAACTTTTCGATATTGGAAAACCGGTCACCAAATTTTGCCCTTTTTGTTTCAGGAATCTGATAAAACAAGCCCTGGGCGCTTTTTCTGCTCATTTCCTTCGTGTATTAGAAGATTTTTATCTGACGTTTTTCCCAGTTCTCCACTTCAATTGAGCCTAGTTCATTTCCTTTTTCAGTTCATCCTTGGTTCCAAACTGCTTCCGTCACAAAAATAATAAGATTAGTCAAACAAAGACCGAACTTTTACTGCTTCCAAATGCCTTTATCAAGAGATCTTTCAGGTTATTCCATTACACCGACTGGCTGGAAAACAAAAATTCAATAATTTTCAGTTTTCCTAGGACTTTTTCGGCCTATATCGGTCAATTTTTCTGTTTAGAGGCTCCAGAATCCATAGGAAACTGCTAAAATTCGAAAATAAAGCCAGAAATCTCCTTTTTTTCACTGTTTCAAGCATAATTTGCTGTTTCCTTTATGTTTCTGACTCACATTTCTGATCTCTGCCATATAATTTTCTCAAATTACAATTCAAGAGGCAATAATTTGTTCGACGAAGAAAGGCGGAACTTCCTTTGCTTCATCTCCAGCTTATATAGCTCCTTCTTGGTGCGATTTTCGTTTGATTCCCATCTTACTAGTCCCAAATTTCCTGGTTTCTCTTTCTTGTGACTCACCTTTTCCCTGAATAAAGTACGACGCGTGTGCAGGACATCACGTGTGACCAGGAGAATATTCACGATTTTTGACTTCTTACTAATTTATTCGAGCAAAGAAGAGAAAGAGATGGGGATGGGATCTTTTTCGTTTTACTTTACTAATAAGAGGAATTTTTTGAAGGAGAAGTTGATTGCTCCTTTGTTTATTTTACCGTACCATTTTGGTTTTTATATTTAGAAATCCCTTTTAATTTTCCGTAAATCGTTCATTTTACGTGAGGTTTACATGAAATTCGTTCGAAATAAATCGAGACGACCTCCCAGAAAACTTTAGTAGCTCGGTTTTTCATAATTTCAATCAAATTTTAAGCCAAAAATAAGGATTCTACGCTAATTTCTGAAGGTGTCGTCGTTCCGTGTTCTCAACGCTGCTTTTCCTTACGTTTTTCCCCCATTTACACAAATTTTTGTTTTATGAAATGGTTAAATAACAATTAGGTCGGAGAAATACAGTCGAAATACTTGATTCGATCCCGTCTTTTTCCTCTTCCGGCTTTCCTTGAGGACACAGAACGAAATCATAGGATTTTCCCTCCAATTTACGCTTATTGAAATCTTCCGTGGCAGTTTGAAATCCCCAACTTTTTGAAGAAATCACTTTGCTTCAGCCTTTTTATAAATGCCGCTAATTTTCCATTTACTCCAATCTATCTGCAGTTCGACCCAGTTTTGTTTCATCAATTCCTTAAAATCCTCGTGAAAACCAAATTATCCACTCATTTGTTTCATCAATTCCTGAAAATCCTCGTCTACCAAATTTTCCACTCATTTGCCTTCTCACGCCATCACTAACTTCCCTCTTGTTTCCCCTTATCCCCCAATATTCTTTGATTTTCTTTGTTGAAAACATCCTGTTTCGGAAAGGAAAGCAACACGCGACGGGGAGGAGGAAAGGGAGCGCTTCTGATGACGCGAGGGCTGCTTTCCATAATCTTTGGAGTGTCAAATTGGCTCCTTCGCTGGTTTTTACTGGGAGAACCCCTTTTCTGGCTGTAAATGCCGTGGAAATGGGGTTTTTTTATGCTTTATTTTCCCTTTTTATGGTCTTTTCTGAGTAAAAATCCGATTTGATCTTCCTGAAAATTCCAAATTGCTCATAAAATCTCTGGAAAGAAAGAAAATCCGTTGTGCAGATCGTAACCAAAGATCAAAAATTCGTATTTCCTTCTTCTGCAAAACAAAATTTGATTACTTCCTCCAGCCGGGTTCAAGTAATTTTAGGAACGCGGAGCAGAATCCATGCGGGAATTGAGAGATTCCTCGTCTCGTCGGCGGGGACTTATAATAGATAAGAAAACCCGCCCGACAGACATTTTTATGAGTTCTGAGAGGGATTAAAAAGTCAGGCGAAGAGAACAAGTTACCCTGATTTTCTCTCAAAAGTTCAGAAAGCAGGTATTTTTACTCCGTAAGGCTTCTTTTTCGTTTTCTCCTGGAATTTTTTTTCTAATTTGTTTTGCTCGGCATTGAAATAAGGAGCCTAGATATTTTTGTCCAATTTGCTTCTGGTTTCGAGTAGTCAAAATGAAAACGGGGTCCACCTCTAGCCAGTGCGAAAATTTCTCGATATTTTACCGTATCACATGTTCCAAGCTTTGTTGAAAATCCCTTCAAATAGTTTCATTTCAATTCTTCCACGCTACTGTAAACCACGTAACTTTCCCAAATTGTACGATCTGTTCGATCAAAAATGTCCCCCCGAATACCCCAAAAACAGCAGATTTTTTACGTACAATTCAAATGAAGCGCACTTCTCATGTTTCTGATAATACAGTCGGTATAATTATAAAATCCTGTCCATATGAAGGAGGTGTCAATTTGCGAAACTGAATCGTCATTCATCATTGATCAGAAAGTTTATTTTTTATTTTTGTATTTTCTAGAAAACTTAGAAAAAGTAGACGGGAGCAACAATAATCACTAGAGATAAGGATTTAATTTTCGATTATCCATTCCTTTCCCAATTTTGCTCCAAAGCTGATATAAATTATTGAGGTGACGATCTATTCTATTGGTATCACTGGTTTCTAACAGGAAAAGATCGAGTAACAAATGCCAGCAGGTTTCATGGAATGCCTAAAGTTCTGAATGGCTTCCTGTAGTTGATAAAATTGGCGAGAATTCGTGAAATCGTAAAGAATTCAGCTTGAAAATGGCTGAATCACTTGAAAAAGCGGGGATTTCATGGATTTCAAATTCATGCTCACCATTTCCATTTCTCAGTTTTACGAATCTTCAAGATTGGTCCAAATTACAGAAATAATGTACAATTTGTTGGACTGAATTCATAGGAAAAAAAAGATAGCAAAATTCCTTTTATTCCAATATCTTTTGCACATGGAATATACAAAATTTCAAAAAATTCTTTGTAGTCGATGCCGTGAATTCGATGAAAATCTAAAAATACCCGTTGAAAATGACCAGGTCTCTAGAAAAGTGGGGATTTTATGTTCCAAAGTGGCTATAAATCATCCACGAGTAGTTTTATACAATTGAAGGGCTCATTTTTATGCTTCAAGTAAAATTAATAAGGAAAAATCCTAAGTAATCTCAATAAATCTGAATAAGCCGCAGTGAAATATGAAAATACCTCGTCTTTTGTTCAAATTTCTATAATTTTCCTTCCTCTCCGCGAGGTTTTTGATGTCTTGTTCCTCAGATGAGCCAAGTTCGAATACAATTCGTTTCTCCCCTTTTGCCGCCGTCTAATTATCTTCCGTTTCAGATGGAATTGGAATATGAGATCTTCACGGAATGGCTGACTTCCTCAAATGTTTTGGTTATTTCGGTCATCGTCGTTTCGCTCTTCACTCTTCCTCTTTTGGTCTTTTCCCTCCACGCGTTAAAATCTTACAGGTAGGAGATATTTTTTATTTTTCAAGGGGATTTTATAAGTTGGGAAGATTTCGAGTAGTTAGTTGATCCTGAAATTGGAGAAATATCCAAATTTTCAATAATTTTTCAGGAAGAGCCAATATTACGTGTGCATGTATTCGATTACGGTAGCCAATATAATTCTATTAGGAACTATTTGTATCAGTGTGCTCTTGGACACTTATCCAGCTGCTGGAAGTGAGTCTTTTTATTCTAAAAAACTTACTATTCGATTCTACTAACAAAATTTCCTCATTTCAGATATAAAAGAGCGTCGGAACATGAAATTATGGGTAAAATTGGCTAAATTTTAAAAATGAGTATGAGAATATGATTATTTCCAAATGTTTCAATTATCCTTTATAAAATCTGTGAAACAAATTTGCTTTGGTGCATACCTCTTTGCTTCTTTTTCTTTAATATTTTATTTTCTGCGTCATTCCATTTCTGGTGGACAGTATGCAGGGATTTTATAAATTTCAACGTTTCGATATAAACAAAATTCTATTGTGATTGCTCAATCTTTCCGTGACAAACCACAATTTTATAACCAAAATTTTCCCCCTGGCTCAAAAAAAAGGATTCCTTTCAGTTTTATTTTTCCTATATAAAATTGCTTGCTTCCTGCCCCGCCAATAAATCCATTTAGTACAGAATACGTGCTATCACAATTTTTTAAAAATGATGGGTAAAGATTAGAATCGCCCCCCACACGAAGGAAATCTTGCCCCCCACGGGAAAGTCGGCACAGCCCCCCACCCATAGAAACGATACTTATTTGGGGAGTTTAGTTTCGCCCCCCACCCTTCGCGCGTAGCGCTTTTCTGTTTCTTATAAACTTGTTTTGCTGTTATTTTTTTGTTCGAGCGGGGGATTGCTCCTCCCAGAGTTTCTTCTCCCGGACTCTCTATAAACTAACGAATCCAAATCTCCCGAGGGATACCCCCCTAGCCCCGCGAGCGAAGCGAGCCTTCGGAAGCATACGTGATTTGCCGGTAAAAGAATAGCGAGATGTATTTTGATACCAGTGGGGGGTTATTCTAATCCTTGTGGGGGGCTATTCTAGACCAACTTTTGTGGGTTGTGGGGGGCTGTGCCGACTTTCCCGTGGTGGGCAAGATTTACGGCCTGTGGGGGGCGAAAGCAGAATTTTCCCAGGCGAGTCTGGAATCGCCCCCCAAATGCACTTTTTTAGCCCCCCAAGGCACAATCTCGCCCCCCACTCGTTTACTCTCGCCCCCCACCAAAATAGGCTGAAATCGCCCCCCACAGGCGATTTTGATTGGAGTGGGGGGCTGTGCCGTCAGGGGGGGGGGGCAAGACCAGGGTGGGGGGCGATTCTGGTATTTTCCCATTTATTCAATTATCGGTCTCGATCTCATTATTCAAACCCAAAATTTCAGAAATCTTCCACGGTTCTCTAATGTGTAAATTGAAGTCTTTCCTGGTCAATGTTTCTTCTTGTTTTGCTCATTGGACATGGGTTCTAATGTATCTTACGGTAACTACAGCCATCTTTCTATAAAAAATGAAATATTTCAGCGCTGTGTTGTGATATTTTTCCCCCTTCAAGCAAGAAAAAACGGCACAGTTATGCAGGGATGGCTGCCAATTATTGGGTGAGTTTTTAGCGCCAAAATACCCGAAAATTGGACAATTTCAGGCTGATAATCTTCTCATTTATGACACAATTTTGGACCCCAATTTTGATGACAGAATTGACCGTGAAATCCAATGGAACCGTCGCGTCCTTCTGTGATGTCAACGAGGATATTATTGGGTAAGCGTACAAGGAATCAAAAGCATAGAATTTTCGAAGGGCCAATATTTTAGGATTCACCTAAACTTTAAAAATAGAAATGTGAAGGTCAAAATCGATTAGGGGACATATTCCTCAATTTTTACCCATTACAGTACAAAATTTTATTATCGAGACCTTTTTCCCTGCCCAAGTAGCCAGTGGATCAACTATTGTAAATATTTTTATCCCTTTATTTTCTATCTGCATCGGTAAACTCTATGTCTTCTTTATGAATAACAACTTGCCTTTTTACGGTTGGACGACAAAGAATTACTATCCTAGCGGAGCTAATTTTTATATATTCCCGTTGAAACAATCTGCCCAGAAGTTTTGATTCGATGTATTCGGCTAGGATCTGCAAATGGGTGCGGGTCAGTAAGACGCATTTTCGGGGGAGCCGGGGTTCCTGTGCGCTTTTTTAGTGCGACATGTCTATAATGTTCGCCATACTCAAATTAGTATACCTTTGCACCGAAAAAGCGCAAAGGAACCTCGACTCCCCCGAAAATGCGCCTTACTGACCCGGAACCGTTTGCCGACCCTAATTCGACGGTGTCAATGAGAATATTATTGGGTAGAAGACTCTCTGAACAAATACCAGTTTAGTTTGTCTGAGTTCGAATTTTTAAGACTTACCAAAACTTTAAGAATATTGACTGTGGAATTCAGATGATCGTTGTACCAAGTAATGCAATTACCCTAACCTTATTTTACAGTGGTAAAATTTTTTGGCAAGTTCCATTTTCACTTCAGCGTCTTCCTCTTCGCGAAATATCGGGTGTCAAGTAGATTACTTTCTTCTTCTTCTTCTCTCTTGGCTTCTTTAATTAATTTTCGTCATCTCTGCCTCTCCGGATGTGTGAATATAATAGGAAACATGTGAATAATTGAGGGATCCAACATCAAATTTTATGCTCTAAAATCACGTAGAAGATCTTGCAAAAACTAGGATCATGGGGTGGAGATAAGAATACTCTGGAGAGCCACGGTTTATTGAATTAGATAAATTTGACGGATATTTGAAGGCTGGATGAAATATTGGAAAAAGTTCAGAAGTTCGTTGGGAAATTGGAACTAAGCCAAATCCCCTTTCCACGTGATTTTTTGAGAAAAATAGACATCTATTGAGGTTTTTGTCGATCAAAATAGCTTATCGCGTTATTATTTTGCTCTTTCCTCTCAGTATTCAACAAAAATCCTCAAAAATTAGCGAAAAAATGAATAAAAAAGAAACATTGAATTCAAAAAGGATTCGGATTTTTATAAGGCAATCAAAATATTAGAAATTTGGAGGCCGAAAGCGAAGAAGCGTCGTTGGGCAGAAGTTTATGGATGTTCCAGTTTCTACACCCGGTGCATGGTCAAAATGAGCCTTTAGAATCTGCCAGCCATTAGGTTTCACTCTGAAGATCATAGAAATAGACAGAAACTTATAGTATTACTAAGTTTTTTAGCTGATAACTTTATTCAAACAGAACAAATAGCCGAAAACTGCTTTATAGAAAACCAAATCCCCAAAAATCTAAAGGAAAGCAGCAGATAGCAATGATTTTGGCTTGATTTTAGCCGTCTAATGCTCCGACCAAACCATAAAATCTGCCCAGTTTGCTGGTTTTTTGATTCGTCATGGATACGGAGAAATTCACAGTAATTGGCATAAACTTACAGTATTATCAATTCTTCAATTGCTGGTGGGTCTCGTAACAGAAGAAATAGCCGAAAACTGCTTTAAAGAAAAGCCAAAGCCCCAGAAATTTAAAGGAAAGCAGCGGATACCAATGATTTTGACAAGCAAGAAGCAGTCTAATCTTCCAATCAAATTATAATTCGCCCAGTTCGATGGTTTTCTGATTCGATAAACGAACTGGTAAAAAATTATAAACGAAAATTGTGGATGCGTAGGATTTTTCCAACTGAATACTGTTTACCCCATTTTGGGCAGTAGATTTCAAATTTCGTACGAAAGTTTTCATTCTAAACTTCTCTGAATTGGGGATAAACTTACAGTATTATCAATTCTTCAATACCCGGTGGGCCTCATAACAGAGCAAATAGCCGAAAACTGCTTTATAGAAAAGCTAAAGTCCCAAAAATCTAAGGGAAAACAGCAAACAACAATGACTTCGGCTTGGCTAAAGCCGTCTAATGTTCCGATCAACTCATAAAATTCCAGTATTTCGATGGATTTTTGATTCAAGGGTCCTGAAATTTTTGGAAACATTTATAGACGGAAATTCTGGATGCGTAAGCACTTTTTCCAGCTGAATACAATAGATTTCCACGTTTACATCATTCCGGAAAGTTGATTTCAAATTTCGCACATGCCAGTTGACAAGCGAAGGACCAGTAATCCGTGATCTTTCCCTTTAATAAATCCACAAAAAAACAGCAAATTGTAGGAAAAAATTGAAAAAAGTTCCACATTCCCCATAAAAGCATGCTTCGATTTTTGTCCCAATCTTTTCGCAAATTTTTTTCAGGCACAAATACATCCAAGCCATCGCCGTCACTGAAACCCTCGTCACTTTCTTTGTTCCTTTCGCTTTGACGGTGCTGACGGATATTTCTGTCCTGGTTCTCCATCGCCCCTGCCAGCCGACATTCACGTTGATTCCACGAGAAGATGTCGGCGTCGATTTGGTCAACAGCCAATATTTGAAAATTGTCAGCAAGAAAAATATCGAAGATTGGACACAGAGGAGACACATTGCAATAAGGAGATGTCTTCTAATGGCAACCATCAATTTATGCCTAAATTTACCGAATTATTCCTTACAGGTGAGAACGATATTGGCCATCTATTAGAAGGAGATGCTATAAAGGGCGGGTAAAACATGGAAACTGGGAAAGAAAACTTGAATTTTCTGATAGTTATGAAATGTTTCCTCAAAACTATTAGAGTCGCTAGTAGTAAAAAAGAGCAATAGGCACAAGTCATCTATTTCTGGCCAAAATATATGACAAAGATACGATCGTACAGCATTATTTTACCCTATTTGTCTGAAAATTTCAATTCTGACGCAAAATAAGCCTAGATTTGCTCAAAGGGGGATTTCTAGAGTGTGTGCGATTGTTTGTGGCCTATATGGCCGAAAACGGGGGAAAAACGCGAACTCCTAGGGCTACGAATTTTTTTCTAAATATTTTCTTGGCTCGAAGTTGACAAAAGGACATAATTGACCTCAAGGATAATAGCAAAGCAAAAAGAAAAAAAGCAAAAAGGTTTTTCGGTGGAGCGGATCCGAACCCTGGTCGTTTTCATGGTGCAGCGCCACTTACCCGCTGTGCTTAGTCTATTTCGCTCCAGGACCGTTGTATTAATTTTTTTTTAATTCCATCGTACTCAGCATAAAAAGTTATGCTTCCCCCTCTATGATCGAAAAATCGCAGGATGTCGTTTTCCCGTCGAAAATGACCGAAAGTGATTTTTTTCAAAACCTCGACCCTTCACCAAAACTCGACCTGTCGGTGTAGAACCAAAATTTCAAGTGGGCTGAGGTGCTCAGGCCGGGTGCTATCCAAAACAGAAAACCGTTTGGCGATAGCCCTACGCAGTCAAAAGATATGAGACCACTTGCAAGTTACGGAACCTCTACTAGTACATACTTTATTGGTTGTTGGGCACTAGGAGATCCTATAAGGGAAGCGCAAAACATTGAAATTTGAAGAATCCCAAACTTTCTGTATTTATTGAATCTTTTTCGAAAACTATAAAAGCCGATAAAAATAGAACCAGCGATAAGGTATGGAAAAAATCTCTCTTTATCCAAAAATCCCATCAAAATTCAGTTGTACAGCATCTTTTTACCGGCGAACAGGGAATTTCACCATCACCAAGTTCACCGTCGCCCTGAAACCTCCTCCAAAATGAGGAGAATTGTTGGCAGGTTTTCGAATTTCCCAGCACATTTTCTTTCGTTTCCGTTTCGTAATCTCTATTTATAATTTTTTTTTAAATCCAAAATTGATGGGCGAACAGGGAACTTCACCATCACCAAGTTCACCATCGCCCTGAAACCTCCTCCAAAATCGTTTTTTTTTCTAATTTTTTTCTACCGTAGGCATAATTAGGCTTAATTGTGTCTATTTCAATCGTTTAAATCAAATTGGCAAGTCAACCCGGCGAGCTACAGGGCGACGAAGTTCAGGCTCATTTGGTGAACTTCCCCACACTTGCGCCCCAAAAACTTTTCTAAAAAATTTTTCTCTCATTTATTTTCTGTAAAAAAGTGGGCGTAGGCTTAGTAGAGTTTATTTTACTGTTTCCGAAAGTTTTATGGCTTGAAAGCTGATCTACACGCCACGGCACGCAAAAATAGTGTTTGGGGAACTTCCCTATTGGCCCTTTTTACCCACTTTCTCCGAAATTTCAATTCTGACAGGGGTAATTTTTGCAAGAGGAATAAGGTTCGTGTAGAAAATTCGCCATTTTTCATAGGGACGCTCTGAAACTCATTCGCACATTGAAACCAACCGAAAGAGTAGCTAAAATAGTGGCGGGAAACATTGCAAAGACTTGAAGGAAACCTAATTTTTTTTGTCACTATCGAATGTTTTCGCGAAACTATAAGATCAGCCAGTAAAAAGCGATGCAATATCCGAATACTATTTTTACCCAAAAATTCCATCAAATTTTCTTGTACAGCCCTTTTCCCCCTCAGTATTCTCCAAATGTTCATTCTGATGCCTAACTTTGGTAAGTGGAATAAGATTACGGCATAAAGTTGAAACATTTTGATAAGAATTTTCCGAAACCCCACGTCCATTGAGGAGATCGAAGCCGGAAACATTTTGTGTAGGAAATGGTAACAGCGATATGGAAGAATCGCACCACATTCCAGTATTTATCCACCTCTCAAAACCTAACAAAAACTTCCCCATCGATTATCAAATCTCTATTTTCAGCTCCTCGATGAATTTATGAGCCTACGATCAGGAGCAAATGTCAGCTTATTTATTTGGGTAAGTTTAGAACATTTCATAGAAGAACGACGAGAATGATTATTCTAGCTGTTGTATACAATTTTTATGCTTTCCCCGGAACATAAAAGAGTTTCCAGAAATTTCACTGGATTCCACTTTTTGCTGATTCAAATGAGAATTTCTGTAACCTTTTACTGGATCAAATTGACATTTCTTTTGATATTTACCTTTCTTTGTGGGATTTCGCTACTGGAACGTCTAAAAAGTTTATTTTTAAATATCAATAGTCCATTTATTATTGAAGCCCGAATTTCCCGAATTTATTGATCGCTTGAAACCGTAGCGCAGATTTTTCAGTGCGAAAATGTTTCAATTTCATAATAAAACCAAATATTCCGAAAATAAGACGTGGTTCGACTCGTTGGTAATGCAAAATTTTTAGGCAGATGCCGTAGCCTACATGCTGTATTTACTACAATTTGCCCTCGTTCCTTTGTATCTTTACTTCCTTCGAGCGGATCTCAAACGAGGATCATCACGGTAAGTATCAACTATTCAATTTCAATAGGAGCCCTCATTTCATGTCAATATTTTATTCAAGTTTCATGTTGAAGTTATAAAGCTGGCAAAACTAAAAAGCTTCAATTATTGCGTCTCTAAACTCGTCATTTTCTTTGAATTTTAGCTCTCCGGGACGATTTTTTTATTTTTCCGTCGCCAAACTACCGTACCTAGTCATCATTCCTCCTGGGTCCCAACACGAAGTCTTTTACCGGGCTCCAAACTTCTTCAAATCTCAAAAACCGCCGAAATTTCCCCAAATTTTTAGGGTAACCAACCGAAAAGCCGAGCTCAGCGCCTATCGAGATCTTTCCAGGGAAGCTGCCGGTGAAACATGATCGTCATTATTTTTTTTAATTTTTATTAATTTTTTTTCAATAAATGTTTATAATCTTGTACTGGGTCTTTTTGATAATTCTTGCGATGTTTCTTACACGGAAATATGTTCAAAAATGGAATTTTGAATTTTCTTCTTGAAACTTTCACGGTTTTTCTCCTTCTTCAGGCCGCCGTCGTAGGGAAGAGCAGGGATTCCAAGACGGGCAGCAATAGCCGACTGTACACGGCCAGCAAAAGCAGCAGAATCTTCTGAAAAGACGAGAATTAGTGGAAGGAAATTGGGATTCTTGCGTTTTGGCTGGGATTTTTATACGACCGGGAAGTTTCAATTGTGGTGGAGGGGTGTCCAATTTGAAAAATTGATGAAAATTGTTTTAGGAAAGACAAAAATAACGAAAATTCGCGATGTATATGGAAAAACTGATGTTTGCCATCAGTTGAATGGTTTTATAGAGATCTCGAAGCTTTATGAAAAATAAGACAGATTGCTGTGCCCAAAGTAAGCAACTTTTCTCAGGATTCGAAATAGAACTTGTTCTGTTTTACGAGCTCTTTTTACTTCCATAATTATTTTGCAAACAGTTATTCTGTACCATCATACATTCAAAATAAATCAATAGACGTTTTATTGTGATTTCCATTAAAAATTTTCCAATCTTTTTCATCATTTCTGTTGAATTTACTGATCATAGCGCTGCAAGAAAATCGACAATTATCCCTGTTCAGGAAACTTTATAGAGACCGCGAAACTAATCAAAAAGCACAATTTTGTTCAAGGGAACCTCCAAAATGCTTTCATTTATCCATGATTTTCGTGTTTTGGAAAGGCTAGATAAAGAGAAAGGAACGTTTAGATGAGTTGACCTTTGACAATTGTCGAAAAAATAGCACAACTGACAGTACAGAAAATTTTTGGAATAAAAGGGCAGAAATGAAATTACATTTGCTCTTTTTGTTTGAATTTATAAACAGGGCAAAACCGGGAATAAACCACAAATTTTGATGAAAATCCCACTTTTTCCGATTTTATTAATGTTTTCCCTGTCATATTTCACTCCTTTTCAATTTTCCCTATAGTTCACCTTTGGTCTTCATTATCAGAACTCACCGTTTTCTTTTTTGGTCATCGTCGGAAGGTAACAAATCTCATAAACATTGGCGAAAGATGTCATAATTCGAATGACAAAAGGCACGAAAGTGTCCTCTTTCCAGAAACTGTCCCCAACTCTGAAAGATTTCTAATGTTTTGACTGAAAATGGAGTTTACCGGGCATTTTGACTGACAGCAATTGGATAAATTGGAACTTCTCCGGTAAAAACGGCCTTTCGGAATTGGAGTACGGTAGTCAAATTACTGCAGAATCCTTCGGGGAAGAGAAGAACTGGATAAACGTCGGGGGTCGAGGCGTAGTTTATCACTTTTTGCTGAAAAAATCGGCTCTAGTTTGCACTGGGAAATAAGAAAATTGGAATTATTTCAAATATCCGGAAAACATAGGAAAAATTTGCTACTTTTGGTGGCTTTCAGTGGAGTTCCAATTGCTTTTGATGTCTGGGGCTTGATTTTTGTAGGAAATTCGAAATAGCAGAGAAATTTTATCAAAAATTTTACCGATGCATACCTCCGGATAATGACATCGGCTAAAGAAGGTGTAATAAAACAATATGGAAATTATGAACAAAAAGGCCAGGAATTTTAGGTTTATTTTGTACCCTTTTCAAAAAGAATCGATCTAGTCAATCAAATTCGCCTATTTCAACACAAAATAAAACAGCAAAAGATTGTCTTTCTATTTTTGGGAAAACTGGAACTTGTTATTTTTGAATCCTGTAATCTCAGAGGAATTATTAATCGTCGATTACTCCTCCTTCCTAATAAAAATTACTATTGAAATACAAGAAATTTTAATTCTCGCTGGGTTTCAACAAAGGATTAGAGGCAAATACAGTAATTTTCTAAACCATTTCTGAGTTTCAAATATCACCATGCTTCGCGCTTTTATCGAAATTTGTAGACGAAACATTTTTTGGGAAGGTTTATCTTTCCAAAATCGCTGTGGAATAATTTTCTATGCGAAATTTTGGCTCAAACAGAATTTGAATAAAACATCAAAAGCATCGAAAACTGTAAAGTTTCTTTTTTTCACAACTCGACTAACCTGAAAATTAGCCCTGTCCTTGAGATCTTCCCTATCCAGCCACAGAGCTTGTGTCAATTTTTCTCCTAATTTTTCCAATAATCCTGGTAGTCCCCGGTGTTTTTGTCCGGTCACCGTGTACCCTGAAATTGTCTCGATCATCCATCATTTTGTGGCGTCTTTTTGTTCTCCGACCAGCTGGGAAAACTGGGAGAAGAAGAAAAGACGCCGGCTACTCACCCACTCCATCATATTGACAATCACTGAACAGGGAAAAAATGTCATTGGCTGTCATGTGATTGGCCACAGCGATTCCTGAAATATTAAAATAATTTCTTCCATGTTATTATTGGCCATTGTAGGGGATAATTATAAAGAATTCCCGAAACACAGGAAAAATTCAGAAATTTTTGGCTGTAATTCGTGATAATTTTATGTTTTTTTGATCGCTTTTTATCTTGTAAATAGAATTTGACTTATTGGGAGCAAGCAATGTTCATCTGACATTCGTATTATAAACTTTTTTTGTAAAGAGAAGTTTGGAACAGCAAATTAATGGTGGAGATAGTTCTCGTAAAAAATTCAAGGTGTTATGTTTTACGGAAGGAATATATTTAGATGGAAACTCTGCTGTCAATGTATCGCAGCCCAGTCGAATTCCCCCTCTTTTCTTTTATAAATCTCGTCTTTTTAGGTATTTGGGTCCATTTTTTGACAAAACTACAAGGAAATCTGTAATTCCGTCTTATTACCGTAAAAAATTAGCAAGAAAATAAGAATTTTCAAGCCTGGTAAAGGGGGAACTGCTCAACGCATATTTACGACCAGGTTCATACCCGAAATTGAATAATATTACATCCCAATGTTATAAACGGACTACAAAACAAAACAAAATTCACATTGTGTCCGTGATAATTTTATGTTTTTCCGTTCTCTTATAATCCTGCAATAGAATTTTTCATTACTGGGCAACAAAGGCTTTTTTCGACTGGACAGCGGTCTCAAATTTTCCACTCGCCAGTGCGGGATACCCCTTTCCATGAAGTAAAAACCCAAATTGTTACGTTTTTCGGAAGCAATATATTTAGATGGAAAGGATGCTCCGTATTGGAATGAAAAAATATTTTTTTTAAAGTCTCAAAAGTTCCTTTTATTAGGCGGATCACTTTTCCTCAATCACAACGGAAAATATGCCTTTCCCCTGTTTTTTTTTTGTTATAAAAATCAGCAGTAAACAGGGATTTCCAAGGCTTATACTCATTGTTGGTTACTTCTAAAGCAGGGCGTATTTACAGAATAAAATAATGGCTCCATTCAATGGAACGCCAGAATTCCGGGTATTTTAGGAGGTCAGGCCTTACGCCATCCGAAAATTTTTATTCTACTTCCAAACGGAATAACTCTATTGTCATGAAAAATGACCAAATGTTATAAAGAGACTACAAAACATTCAAAATATTTTGTCGGTAATTATTTCAGATTTCTAGTGAAAATTCCTCGCAATTTTACGCGATTTTTGACGTTTATATTCCAAAATTACCATAAAAGTCAGCGGATTTTCCTCCTTGGCTTCAAGTTTCACTTTGTAGTCCCAAAAAGCCCTCAAATTCCCAAAAAAAACCCTCCATTTACCCGAAGATTTAGGTCGATTCTGTGTGTCATGGCTTCTGACGATCGTTCCAATGCTGACTCGGCTCAGTTTAGCAAATGTTATCCCGAAATATCGTGTGGTTTCCTGGTTGATGAACGGGAAAAGAATGACGAGGAGGCCAGTGGAGAGGGCCCAGGCGAGGCTGGTGAAGAGGAACATCAACCGAAGGGGGAAGAGGAATCCCCATCGGATGGCGACACTCATTCCGTAGATAATTTGGAGGTGGATATCCGGACGGGGAGGGAGAGACATCATTGTCCAAGTGCCGGTAGGAGCTGAGTGGAAGGGGCGCTCGATGTCATCCTGAAAATTGGAATTTTGTTATGTTACCCTTGTTCCCAATATAGAATTTATTCAAGGAGTTAGGAAAAGGCCCAGTGAAAGGAAAAAAAGGAACATTGGCTGATTTTTAGCCCATTTTCCAGTTTTCTCATCGCTTCAGGGCCATTTTACCCCTTTTCCCCAGTAAAACTGCCCAAATTCCAGTGTTTTCCTCAAATTTTTTTAGTACACTAAGGCGTCAGACAACTGCAACCCCCGTTTTCTTCCAAATTTAGATTCCCCCCGAAGCACAAAGATTCTAAAAGGCGAATTATTCCAGTTTTTGTGTGAAGAAATTACAAAATGATTACCGGAAGTGATTCATGTTCCAAAATTGGAATGTCACATTTTTACGACAGAGAAAGGAAAAGAAAACACAAAGAAATTGCCCGATTTTTCGGGGAAAAGACGGCGGAAGGAGACCACCACAGCGCCACAAATCACAGTCCACATGTGAAAAGATCACAAGAACTGTTATTCCTGCCTGCTTCAAGTTTTGTTTATATTTTTGAAGTTACCAGAAATTTCAGTAATGGTATTGAGTTGAGATCACGATTTTTGAATCAGAAAAAGCGCTAAAATAATTCGGGAAAAGGTTCAATTCCAGTTCACTGCAGGATTGATAGCTTTTTGTAAATTTCTCTCTCAATTTTCCCTAAAAAGTACAAATTTCGTTGAGCTACCCCCGTTTTTATCAGAGAGCACACCACGAGGTTACGTCGACCCGCCAATCTTTTGGTTCTTATCTCGGCCACCCCCAAAAATATCACCACCAAAAGGGGGCAAAGTTTCGTTTTAGTTTGATCTGATTTTGAACCACGACATGGAGGACTAGCAAAATTGGAATTGAATATTCTTTTTATGCTTTGACTGCAGCATAAAATATCCCAGAAGTTGTGAATATCAATATTCAGTTCAATATCCTTCAAATTGACCAAAATTGTCATAATTTTTCCAATCCTCGTCGTTTCAGAATAATTTCCGCGCTGAAAACCTCAATTTCCGCTGCATATCCTGCTTAAAAATAAAATTGAAGAAGTTGGAAGGGCCATACAACAAGCACTACGATTTCCGGGCAGCTAAATAAGCAATCTGAAATACATTTTTTGCTCTTTCCAATCAAATAACCGCAAAATTTAGAGAAACAAAAACTTTGCAATGATATCGGTTCTAGTATTTTTGTAGCAAAAAGTATGAGGAAAACGGAAGCATCGATTGTCGCTCTAGTAGTAGAAGCTCTACGTTTTTAGATCATATTCTTAATTTTAGTGAACTTTTGAATGGCCATTAATCCCTTTTTCGTGTATTCAAGCAAATTTTTAGCAACTATAATAATTATGAAAATTGGGCAGGGAACCTTTGTACGACTAAACAAAACCTTTTCCCTCCAGCTGACTAAATAGACATTCCAAAACATTTTGATCGTAATTTGTATTTTTACATCTCAAGGGGGGAAGGATCAATGAGATGAGCCAGCGTTTATTATTATTCTGTGGCAATAACAAAAATCATCCAAGTGAAATCGGTCATCCATTTCCATTTGCACCATGCGTCAGTTATGACAAGAATACGATGATTTTTTTGGGGTCAACCCTTATTTTCAGTGATTTTCTCATGGTCAGAATATTCCGGATCCAATTTCAAGTTGCCTTTATATTCAACCCAAAACATTTTCCTTACTGACTTTTGACGCTATGAGGCTTTGATAGACATCAGCGATAAATGAGCAGCAATAAAATTTTGGTTTACGATTCGTCTTTTTTTGCTCCTGGGAGAAAAAGAACGGCTGTAAATCGCAAACGATAACGGCACAGGCAAGGTGGAAGCATTTTCTAGAAGAGTAGGGCAGCAGAAGAAAAAACGCCACAAAAATGAGTAAAAATTATTGGAGAAAATAGGGAATGGAGTAAATATTTTAGATTATCATCTCAGCGGTAAAATCTCGGAGTTTCTATAAATAGAGAGCTTTCAAAACATAAAAAATCCTTTGCTTTTGAATGAAATTCATCGTCAAGGGAATTTCATCATGGAGGCCATTGAATTCGAAAAAGTGAATCGGGAAGGGTTTCTCAATTTTAAAGGAACAGTCCAGGTGAGAAAAGTACGTGGGCCCTACTGTACCCACGCCGCGTCGAAAATGTCTGCGTACATTAAAATTATTTTTGATGAAATTTTATTTTTGTTATTTTCAGTAAAATTTCTAATGTTTCTTTATTTTATAGGATCCGTCTATGCATAAGAGTTATTAGCAACAAAAAATTTAAAAAAAATAAAGCAAAAACAGAGAAATACACGAAAAACGAAAAAAAATTTTGTGTACGTAATGACATTTTCGATCACCGAGTGGGTGCACTTGGGTGCACGTATTTTCTCACCTGGACTGTCCCTTTAAACTTTTCTTGAATCCAAAAAAAACGATGAAATTTTTGCCATGAACGACGCCGACGAAATATCGTGGTAAGAGACACGCAAGAAATAAATAAGATTCCCAAAACATTAGAGCCGGATTCCATTCTCTGGGAAAACGGGCGTTGCAGGAGTCCTTGAAAATCAGGCAACATTTCCGAAATTTCATTAAAAAGTTTCAAATTCAAACGCGCTCGTCTTGAGGTCCCCCAGCGCCTGTTTTTCCCAGAGAGAAACCGACTATATCGTTTTTTCAGTGAAAATACAAGAATTACGGAGAAATTGTTTGGTTTTCAATGCAAAAAATTACCGTGACCATTCTGTTCAGGATTCAAGAATTGTGGAATAAACGAAAGCGTCCATTTTATAGTTTTGCTGAAGTAAAATGAGAGGAATTTCATGGAATTCAGTTCACACTTTTAGTTTTAGCCTCCTCTTCAAACAGCAGACCGGCGCTCTACCCCCAGCCCGCTTCTAATACTCGACCCCAAACACCCAAAATCGTGTAAAACCAACCTGTAAAATGCACTCGATCCCGCTTCTCACAAGTTCAGCTGACAATTCAAACGGCTCTTGGGACATGGCTGAAATAAATCAACCGAGTTTACAGCAAAAATCCTGGAACTGACCTTTGACAGATGTCGGAGTGAGATGATGCTTCCCGAAGACAAATTCATTACTGTTATTATTTTCAGAATCAGCTGATGGTGGGGTCAACTGGGCTTGGATAAATTCGATGGCTTTTACGAAAAGATAGGGGAGATCACCTGAAAGGGACGGTACTTGAAATGAGCCATCAACTAATGATGAATGGGATTTTTATAGGAAATGTGAAGTAATGATAGAACCTAGCATTAAAAAATTTGGAGGAATCATGATTTTCAACACGATTCGATACATTTCAGTGTAAAAAAAGCTACAAATTAGAGGAATTCAGTTGTTTTTTATGATATTTCACGTATTTTACTCATTTTCTGAAATATGCGCTCTTTTTTAGAATGGCGCATAAAATTTTTATAGGGAAATTAGCTAAAAAGTCTCAGAAATGCAATTATCGCCATGAACGCTTTTTTTTGATGAAAATTTGATGTATTCCAACAAAATGTATGTAAAGAATGAATCGAAGAAATGAATAACCGGAGTCTTTATAGAAAATGTGAAACGTTTAGAGGTTCGAATTCAATCCCAGAATGTTGGTCTTCAAAATTGACGCTTTTGAGGCTGCTTTGATACAATTCTAGTAAGTCGAAAGTAGCCGTTTTCTAGCCAGCTCAATTGGATTTCTGGTTTGTGGCCTATTTTTTTGGTAAAAAACCTGGGCACAAAATGCTACTGAATACGAAACCTAAAATAATTTGTTTTCCTATTCATACTTCGATGATAGAATAGGGTCAATCAACGAACCCACAAGTACAAATTCGTTGAAACTGAAACACGTGTGACCAATAGATCGCCAGCAGGTGGTCAAAATAAGTATTTTACTTGTTGCAAATTTGTTATAAAAACCCCACAGCAAAGCAGTGTGAACGGCAAGGAAGCATAAAATATTCGGGTGCTGCATAAATTTTATAAAACGAAATTCATGATTCTTTACTTTGTTCGGACGGGCTGCAAATTACAAATCCCTTACTACTAAAACGCTATGGTGTCCGTGAGTCTGTGTGTCCGTTGACATGTCGAAAAATCATGGCCGAGTGGTCTAAGGCGCGCGCACCAAATGAACAACGCGGGTTCGATCCCCTCCGGTGACAAAAGTGCTCAAAACATTTTTGCTTTTTTGTTTGTGGCTCCACTATAATTATTTCGCAATATAAGTGTGACTGAGTATCAAATGTCACATTTGGCTGCGTATTTCTTATTTTGCATCCTTACGCATCGAAATTAGTATCATTCGACTGCTCTCAGTCTGGGGAGTCAAAATCTGCTGCTTATTTATTCTTTAAATTAGACTGAGTATCAAATGTGTCATTTGGCTGCGTATCTGTCAATTTTCGCTCTCTCTCAACAAAATAGGCACCGTTCGACTCCTCTCAGTGTGAGGAAGCCGATTACGGTGATAGTTTTCCGTTTAAATGAGACTGAGTATCAAATGCCCATTTGGCTGCGTATTTCCTAATTTTCATCCTTCTGCAGCGAAATTAGCATCATTCGAATGCTCTCAATGTGGAGAAGATGAATTTCACACTGCCAGCTTATGAAAGCGGGGCTGAGTTTCAAAAAAGCATAGATTTGGCAGCGTGTATCATGTTCGGATCCTCAGTATTGTCGCAGTACTTGGTTTTATCTAATTCCTTTTTCTTTTGATCGCGTCATACGAAGCAATTGAGAAGAAGAGAACCATGTGGAGAGGGAGCGAGGTCCGGCACGAGCCGAAGGCGAGTGACGGGCCGAGCGGACTACAGTCCGGCGTAGCCGGACAGATATCCGGAGCCTCGGACTTCCTAGCCCGCGAAGCGGGCGTCCAGCCGAAGACCCCCCGCAGGGGGGTCGAAACGGCTGGTTTACCAAACAAAATACTATTTCTTTTTTGCATTTTTATACGCTCAAAAAGCTGTGATATTCGATTCCTTGCCTGAATCAGGGTTTCAGAGGTTTATTCCCAGTTATTTGCCTCATTTCTTGGAAAATTTTGGGAAATCATGAAAATGAAGAGGGTCAATCTTTGATTTCACTAAATTCAGTTTATATTTTTTCATTGTTACATGGATTTCATAAAATATAACTCGGTTGTTTTTATCAATATGTCAGTCGTAAAGGTAACACTTACCCCAATCATTTTTAGAGACAATAAGGATTACGGTAGAGACGTAGCAAGCCAGCAGGGCGCCAAAATAAGCTCCCAGAATGGTTTCAATCATTTTTCTTCTCCTTTTTTTTGCGTTTTTCTCTGAAATTGATGCTATTTTTAGCCAATAAAGACCGGTCAAAGTATAAGAGAAAGAGGCCGACGGGGGGACTGGAATGATCCGAAAGATGATAAAATGGGCGGGGAAATGGCAGCTGATTTAAAGAAAAAAGGATAGACACGCGGAAAATTGCGGAGAGACAGAAGATAACGGAGATTTTTGATACCAAAATAGGCAGGAGAAGCATGTGAAACCGCCGGGGAGCAAAGAGAACAAAATCGAGTCTAGGAACTAAGCCGATTGAAAATGGGGCCACGATCTATGGTTACTGCATAGTTTTTTAGAATAAAACCTTCACCGAATGCGAAAAGCAATTTTTCTTAAAAAGCTGTCCTGAAGCAAAAAAAAGGCCTAAAATTGATAAAGCAGAACCAGCAACAGTGCAATAAACCAAGTTTCATCGCTTCCTTATATAGTAAACATGAATTCCTGAACAATTGGACACTCTTCGGCGTTTTCAGCTACCCACACACCAAGAATTGAAATCGGAGAGAGGTTGGCCCATAGCTCAGCTACATCTGTACGTGACTCAAAAATTCAAAAACTATTCAAGAGTGAACCAGATATAGTCTGTTTCCCATCTTTGGGGAAGCGAGCGTTACAGTACTACTGAAAATCAGGCAAATTTTTCTTTCTTTGGAGGAAACTCCAATTCAAATGCGCGTCCTTTTCCTCCAAGATTGGAAACCGTTCTAACAAGAATAAAACCACTGAAAAAGTGGGAAAAATTGAGGAAAACAGACGATTTACTTCCATTTTTTTGGATAAATCCTTGCTTTTGAGCACAAATATGCTATACTAACCTGGAAAAACACTGGAAAAAAGGAACTGAATTGATGGAACGCCAAAAAGAGAAGCAAGATCATACAACTGAAACAGTGTTTTGCTGTCTCCTTATATCGAAATGTTATAGCTGCGGGTAATTCCTCTATAATTTCTACCAATAGAACCGGAGATTTGTTCGCAACTGGCAAGTGAGTTCCATCTCGACATGACACAAATTTCAAAAACAATTGAAAAGTGGTCCAGGTAGTTCCGACTACAACAATATAAAAATAAGGCAAAGAGAGCAATATCATTTTTGAACTTCAGCTTTCCTTTATATGGAAAGATTGAAATTATAAACAATCTTTGGGCAACTGCTATATGTTTCTGCATTATTTTTAGCTGTTTCTTCACTTTATGCTGTAAAATCCATTGTCGGACAAGCTCTGCTTTCAAAATATGCAAAGCTTTGATTTGTTTTATTTAGAAATTCAGTGAAACTAGAGATCATGGCGCGTAAAATTATCACATGTGAAAAGATCCGAAGAACACAATTTGTTTCAAATTTTCTTTATATTCCCATATTGCTTAGGAAACCAATAAAATCAATGAGATTATTTTCAGAATTCTACCGTATCCTCTAAAGAAAGAAATAAACGTAGTTGCAGAGGGCAGAAGATAGGAATATTGGGTTTAGTCTGCTTCGTTCTTTTTATATCGCAGCTTCATAAAGGCAGCAATTCTTCTTTATTGCTTTCCAATAAATTTCCCCGGATTCTGAACAAGAACTCCTTTCCACCACATTTTGCATAAAATTATTAGATCTTGAGGGAAGCGCCCACTAATTTCCGTAATCTTTTGTAAATTTGTATTCCCTCCAGAACACAGAGATTACAAAAGGCGGATGATTCCAGTTTTTGTGTGAAGAAATTACAAAATGATTACCGGAAGTGATTCATGTTCCAAAATTGGAATGTCACATTTTTACGACAGAGAAAGGAAAAGAAAACACAAACAAATTTGCCAATTTTTCGAGGAAAAGACAGCGGAAGGAGACCCCCACAGCGCCACAAATCACAGTCCACATGTGAAAAGATCACAAGAACTGTTATTCTTGCCTGCTTCAAGTTCTGTTTATATTGCGGGCATCATGAAATTGATAGTCACATTGCATTAGCTCCAAAAAATATGGAATTTTGGTTTTTTGCAGTTCAATTCCGGACGATTTTGGTACCAAAATGAGGTCCATCGTTTCCTCTTCAAAATGAGCTATTTTCCACAATTTTTGGTTGGAAATTTAGAAGAAACGGCGAATTTTCAAGCGGAACGTGCTGAAATTCTAATTTTGAATGGAAAATGGTAAAAAATGTCCGTTTTGACGCTATTTCAATCAGAATTTTACCATTTTTTTATTCACTAGGCCATAATTTAGCAAATTTCCCGTTTCTATGAGTCCGTATCGCGGAAGCCAGCTGTTTTCAGCCTTTAGAGCTGGCTCAAAACGCAAAGATTACAGGCGAAAATGATCAAATGTTCACCGGGGAGGGGGGTGATAGCGGATATTACGGCCCTCCGCATCTCCGAGACACAACTTCCCGCATGGTGAACAGCTGAATGGAATAGCTACTATCACATGATCAACCACGTGGAGACAAAAGTGATCATTGCCCCCGGAGGAGGAAGAGAAAAAGGGGGAGAGAACAATAAGATGAGTCAGCGGGAGAAGACTGAACAATTTTTAGGAGAAAGAAAGATTATCGAGAGGCGGGGAAACAGGGGAAATTTATGAGAAAATGAGTCTCTTTTGAAAGGTAACAGAAATCTCGGTCTACTCGGCTTTTACTAACAAGCAAAGTTTTTCAGTTCGCAGTTTGCTTGTAAGAATTGGAAACATTCGAAATGAACGAAATAACATACTACTCCGCTCTTTCTTTTATAAAACTTTTGAAACCACCCATCAAACTGATCAGGGCACCTAGAAGAAAAAGGCGGGAAATGTGAGTCGTTTGATGAATAGAAGTTGCGGAATTTTAGAAATTATAAAGAGGCGAAGAAACGAGAGGAGATTAGAAGAAAAATGGGTGCAGAGATGTCCTACATAATACAAATTTGTATGTTCTTTGCTTTTACCATCAAATGGAAACATTCATAAATTATCCTGAGATCTTACATAAGGAAGCCAGCAATAAAGGGATACCCACCGAATTTTTAGAGAGTGGGAGAAATGGAAAACGAGACCTGCAGATTTTATTGGAAATCCATGACTTTTTTTTCTTTTGTAAAACTTTTGAAACTGAAAGAATCTGACTGATCATTGCTCCCAGAAGAAAAAGGGGAAAATATGAGTGACTCGAAACGAAAATGAATCACCTACGAATTGAGATTGAGGAATGACAGAAATTATAAAGAGGCAAGGTAACAGGAGAAAATTGATGAAAAAAGGGTTTGCAATCCATGAAAATAGCTCTATCTAGTAGAATTGGGACTTTTAGCAGAGTTAGGAAATATTAGAAACTGTTTTTGGGCACAAATTCTGCGGGAATCTTTAGTAAGTTGAGAGTCATGGAGCTTTCAGGGAACGAAGAGGCAGTCATCGGGACAAATGGAGCCATTCAAACTGTACCGCTTTCCTTTTAAAGAATTTCTGAAACATCGACTGAACTGTGATATTTAACCTTACAGTATTTTTATAACTTTAACGAAACATGGGAATTTCTTGGGTTGAATAGGAGCTGACCGATCATTCGGAAAGAAAACGGGAAAAGGGAAAGAAAAATGTAATAATGTGAATCATAAAAAGCCGTGAATCAAGACAAAAAATCATCAAATGAAAAAAAGATCTCGTATTTATCGAGGAAGGGGAAAAGAGTAAAAATGTCCAAATTTTGTAGCTGTGACATAATCTGATTACAAATGAATTTTTTTCTTGTGTTTTAGCAGCAATTCGAAACATTTTGGAATATTTTGAACCGGATTGCGCCTATAAAAATCGGTGCAGTTGAAGTCATCGCGCTTTTAGAAAGTTGAAGAAACCAAAAGCGATTGTAAACGGCCAATTGTAAAATTTTTCTTGTGATTTCTTTTATAAAATCTGCGAAACATCCCTGATTCAACTGATCTTTACCCTGGAGGATAAAAGAAAAACAACACGAGCCACGATTCGTGACTCATGAATGTAGAAAATGTCGTCAGTTAGAAATTATTACTTGATAAGCTAAATTTCACATTTGTGTTCCAATTTTACTGTATAACCACGATTGTGGAGAGTTTTCTGATATGGTATTCCAGTACGCTTGCAAAAATGCTAATAAAATTTATTGAAATCGTCAATTTTTTTTCCTTTGGATACTGTTTCAGTGCGGGTTTATTAGAAACTGTTATATACTCAACTACTCTTAATTCAGTAGAGGAGTATTTTAGTTAACAAAACAATTAATCTCTTGTAATAATAATTTATTACCTTTTAACAGTGAGACAAAAATATTACAGAAAACAATATTGCTACAGATGTAGCTACGACAACAACTATTCACTCTCCGACTGAGAGACAAAAGAGACGCTCAAATGGCGATTAGAATTGGGGCGCGCTTGCTCATGGCGCGAATTCAAACAATAATTAAAATCGTTATGTGGGACCATAACACCTCCCCTTTTTAGATGAAAGAAATGGGGGTAAATAAAGAGAAGAATGAGCAAAAGGAAATATAGACGAACATATAAATAATTAGAACCTGAGTCTTGTCGGTGACTTTCTTGTTCGCTGGCTTCTTCGAAGTGCGGGTGGTCTTGTATCGTCTTGTTTCTCTTCTTGTGCTTGAGCGGTGTTTGGTACTGGATCCATCGTGGCCACAGGTGTACAGAAAGGCGTCGTCTCAGCTGGCGTTGTGTCATCTGGTGTCGTCTCGTCGGATGGCATGGCGGCAACAGGCGTCGTCAGATTGAGATCATCGGGAGCTTCTTTCTTCGGTGTCCTTGGAACCATCGGTGGAACTTCTTCTTGAATCTTCTTCTTGCTTGGCATCGTCATGTTGAAGGTGTGAAGTAGAGTTTGGTAATTGGAGGTTAGGAGCTCATTTTCTCGACGCTTTCTCAACTGATTTGAGTGTGCGTGGTGAGTCTTTCCTTCGACGTCGACAAGATATGTCGCGTGACCTCTAATTCCAGTAACCTTACCTTTTATCCATTGTTCCTGGTTTTGGTGATGCTTCTTGAACCAAATAGGCTCATTCAATTCAAAACTCTTTTCTTTCACACCGTGCTTTCGGTCAAATTGAGCTTTCATTTGCTCTGCGAATGCATTAGGATGATCTTTCCTCTCTGGGATAAGCAAATTCAAGGTTGTTCTGATATTTCTTCCGTAGAAAACTTCAGCTGGGGTTTTATTGTCGAGGCTGGGACAAGGCGTTGTTCTATAGGCGAACAGGAATCTGTTCAACAACGTCGAGTTTACTTTCCCTTCTCCTCCCCCTTTTAATTTTTGCAGACTTCTTTTTAGAGTATCCACAAATCTCTCCGCTTGTCCGTTACTTTGCGGATGGTATGGCGGTGTTCGAATGTGTTTTATACCATTCATTTCGCACGTAGACTGGAATTCCCTTGATGTAAATTGGGTTCCATTGTCGCTAACTAGCGTTTCTGGTAGACCTGTTCTGGAGAATACTTCCTCTAGAAGTCGAACAGTAGTAGATGATGTAATCGATTTTGTAATCAATATTTCAGGCCAATTTGAGTAGGAGTCGACGATGACGAGAAAGTAATATCCGTCAATAGGACCTGCATAATCAATATGAATTCTTTGCCAAATTCTTTGGGATTTTGGCCATGGTCGGAGGGGAACCTTGCGATCATTTTTGGCTGCCAGTTGACAGTTGTCGCAACTTCTGACATAATCTTCGATATCCGTTCCTTGTCCTGGCCAAAATACGAATTTCTTTGCCAGTTCTTTCATCCGGACCATTCCTGGATGCCCTCTGTGCAATTCCTTCATTATTTTGCAACGGATGGCAATCGGGATAGCTATTCTATCACCGAACATTATGCAGTTTTCGACTAGCGAAAATTCCTGTCTTTTCGACTCAAATGACTTATATTCTCTATCTTGTCTGAATTTTGAGAATTTAGACCAGTTTTGGGACTGTATACATTTTCCTAAACATTGGAAAAATGGGTCGTTTTTAGATGCTTCAGCTATATCTTCTGCTGTCATTGGCAATCTCCTAATTATCTCATCAAATTCTGCCACTATTTGTGTTTCGATATTAGCGATGACGATGTCTTCGTCTTCTCGAGGAAATGACGACATCAGCCGGGACAGACCATCGGCAATTCCAAATTTATCGGTCGGGACATATTCCAATGTAAAATTGTATCCTAGGAGGATAGTACCCCATCGTGACAATCTATTTGTTGTATGAGTTGGGAGTCCCTTTTTGCTACCAAAAATTGTCAACAGTGGTCGGTGGTCAGTCCTCAAAATAAACTTACGACCGTAGAGATATTTATGGAATTTTGTCACGGTTGTGACCAACGCCAAGGCTTCTTTTTCTATCTGCGAATATCTCTTTTCGGTTTCAGATAGAGCCTTTGAAACATGATGTATCGGCTTTTCTGTGCCGTCTGGGAATTTATGATAAATAACCCCACCTAATCCATAATTGCACGCATCAGCTGCGACAAGGATTGGCAATTTTGGGTTAAAATGGCATAAATTGAGATCAGATGATAATAATTGGATTAAATTTTGAAATGCTTCTCGGCATTTGTTATCCCAATTCCACTGCTGGTTCTTATGCGTCAAATTATCCAATGGCCCACGGAGTTTCTTGACTCCGGGTAAAAAATTTCCATAATATGAAATCATTCCCAAGAAAGATTTTAATTGAGCCATATCTTCGGGCTCTTTCATCGAGGTCAGTGCCTTTATTTTTACTGGATCTGGCTTTCGTCCGTTTTTATTTACAATGTATCCTAAGAAGTTTATTTCTTCTTTGAGAAACGAACATTTTTCAAGTTTTAGACGGAAACCATACTCGTCTACTCGTTGGATCAGGTCTTTCAAATTTTTGTCGTGTTCTTCACGAGTTTTTCCTGTTACCAGAATGTCATCCAGATATGTTGCTACCCCTTCCAATCCACAGACCATTTTGTTCATTAAATTTTGGAAGATTGCGGGTGCTGTTTTAATTCCAAATGGGAGACGATTATATCGGAATAAACCTCTATGGGTATTTATGACTACTAGATCTTTTGATTCATCTTCTAGTTCAATTTGGAGATATGCGTCCGAGAGGTCAATTTGGGAAAAGAATTTGCCTCCGTTCAGCGATGCGAAAATGTCATCTGCTGTTGGTAATGGATATGGATTATCCTCCAGTGACTCATTTAGTCCTGTACTAAAATCAATGCATACTCTCATTTTACCAGTTCCCTTTTTGGATACGCATACTATGGGGGCTGCCCATTTACTGTATGTCACTGGTTCTATTACTCCTAGCTCCAAAAGTCTATCTATTTCAGTCTCGACAGCTTCTCTCGCTGCATAAGCGACGGGTCTAGGCGGGCGAAATTTCGGGATCGCTCCTTTTATTAGCTTCAGATGAGCTTTTTCTTTCACACATGTGCCAAGTCCTTCTTGGAAGACATCGGGGAACTCCCTCACTAAGGATGCTTCTATTTTATTAATATGGACTTCTTTTATATATCCAAGATAATTCAAACCTATCTTGTGTTGTTCAGATTGGGACATCCAATCTAGGCCAAGGAGATTTGAACCTTTTTCCATCACGAATGCTTCTCCATGGAAATTTTCTCCATTTATTACGAAACTACACGGTAATTTTCCTTTACAAATGAAAGGTGATTTATCAGCGGTCATCAGCTTTATTGCAGCCGTCTCGAGCTTTGGCTGACCCAGTAATTTCCAGCTTGGGATGTCCAGAGTCGTGATATCCGCTCCGGTATCTGCTAAAAATTCTAGCTGTGTCCCATTTACTACAATGTTGGTATATCTGCGAACAGAATTTATGGATTGGGATTCCAATTTGTCAGGAGTTGGCTGCAGTCCAACAGATCTAACTTGAGAATCCTTCTTGTAGTGTCGGTGCTGATTTTTACTCTTTCGAGCTAAATTTGGATTTTTCTTATAGCATTCGTCTGTATTATGGCCTTGTTTTTTACAATAAGCACAGTATTTACCATTCCCTCCCTTGAAATTATGGTCGTTGGGAAAATGGCCTTTATTTTCATGTCGTTTGAATTGTGGTTTCTGTTTATTATATTGAGGTTTTGAAACCTGGTGGATTTTGTTTGAATCCTTTGAAATTAGCTCGCTTTCTCCCTTGTACATCCGGAGATTTTTCAGCTCTCTTATTATGTCCTGTAACTTTACTTTCTTATCAGGATTTTCTTTACGAACTCGGTCGGCGTAGGACAAAAGGAATGGCAGATGCTCGACGTCCTCTCTCGACTTCAACCCTACGAGAAATCTGAGAACTTTGTATCCTTCTATGTCCATTTCGCTCATTACTTTGTGGAACCGTTCATTAATTCGATCTCCGTAAGCTTGATCGCTTTCGTGAGGGGATTTATCGAATTTTTCTGACCAACAAGCGTATTGCCGTGTGAAGAGAGAAACCTGTAAATCGAATATCTCTTTCAGAATGTCAACAGTTTCCTTGAACTCGAGTTCTTTGGGTTTTTTTGGCAGAATATGGCTCTCAAATCGTTTGTACGCTTCGTCGTCCAACTTCCCAAGAAGAAGGCGTTGTTTTGAGGCGTCATCTAGACTTTGTCCGTCGATGGAGAAGATATCTTCGTAACGAGTAAACCAATCTGCAAAGGATAATTCCATTTCAATATTGAAAGAGAATTTTGGTATCCTTTTTTCCAAATCACTCATAAGTCGAACTGTATGGGCTACCGTTGGCTCTGTGACCTGTGGTGGCGAGTTCTCCAATGCTTTGAACCTTTCTCCGTGCTGGACTAACAACTCTTGCATTGTCCTTTGAGTTTCTTGCATCATTTGCATCAGTTTCACGAGAGGATCTTGTTCTCCTTCGTTTTTCAACATTTTTTCAGAGTAATATGATCTTTATCTTTATATAAATGATCAGGAGGAGCACTTTATTAGCTAATTTATTATTAGAATCGTATTTATACCAGATCTTTTAGCTCGTAAGCGTTTAAGAATTCTTGGTACCTTTTTCAGGATCTTTTGAATTTTTATACTCTGCCAGCTATTCTAGTAACAACTGGACTTCTAAGTATCCCAATTAGAATTTTGCCTGCCTTGGTTGAAACCAAATTTACTTTCAAGGTCTTATAGCAACCCAATAGTTGATCCAAATGTAGATTCTTCTTATTCGTGGTCGCCAATTTGTTATATACTCAACTACTCTTAATTCAGTAGAGGAGTATTTTAGTTAACAAAACAATTAATCTCTTGTAATAATAATTTATTACCTTTTAACAGTGAGACAAAAATATTACAGAAAACAATATTGCTACAGATGTAGCTACGACAACAACTATTCACTCTCCGACTGAGAGACAAAAGAGACGCTCAAATGGCGATTAGAATTGGGGCGCGCTTGCTCATGGCGCGAATTCAAACAATAATTAAAATCGTTATGTGGGACCATAACAGAAACTTTCCTTACAGAAGTTTGTTCCTTTCTCGCTCTTGAAAAAAATCCCAAATTTTAACAAGAAAAAAAGTGGAAGAAGAAGAGGAATGGGTTCACTTGAACCCGTTAGTCTCACCCCCTTTTCTCCCCCGCCCCGTGCAAATCATCCGTCAACCACATGTTCCTCCGCGTCTATCGGGGGCTAAAAACAAAGACCAGCAAGGCCGAAGGGATTCCCCTCCAGAAATATTTAGAAAAGAGCCAGGAAGAGGAAAAAAGAAATGGGACGACGGACAGACAGCCCGATATCACCATGTGGTGCGGTGGACTTATCAGTTGGCTGCTTCTCTCAGAAAAATTGACGGGTCTATGAACTCTGAAACAGAGGAGAAAGTACACATTTCGGGGGGCTGGCAGGAAGAATCGAGTCATCAGCTGATCGGCGGGAAAGATTGGTTGAATTCCTGGAAGAAGGGGAGAAAGATTTATGACTGGGAGGGGCAATACTGGCATACTTTTTGGATAGAATAAAAGCATGGAAAGGGCTCAATAAAATACCCCGGCTAAAACGAAAGGGAAAATAGAAATTATTTGTATTCGTTCAAACTGGAAAGTGGTGGGTTCTGTGGCTAAAAAGGAAAATTTGGAGCACTACATTTTCAAATTTTTCATTCGCAAAGTTTTTACGGCAAGAAGAAAAATGTAACAAGCTGACTACAGTGATAAAGGCAGAACTTATAACTGGTAGTGGGAACTTTGGGAAAACTAGGCGAAGTCAAAGGGATTCCATAAAAACTAAAAACTGCTTCGTGTAAAACATGGAGAAATTGAGGAACATTCGTATTTTTCGAAGTAACTGAAGGGTAGACGTAGCAAGAAGAATTGAAACTACCAAAAAGATCCATAAAATTGAAAAAACCTGAGCGAAATACGGCGAAATTGAGGAAATACGAATTTTTCTATCACGAGCAATAATGCGAACCCAAATCTCCAAAAGGGAATTTCAAAACATTCCAGTTGTCTGGCAGAACTGCAATTCGAAAGCGGTGGGCTTTTTACACAAGGCGTAAAACATCCACAAAATTTTGAGGAGAAACAAAAAAAACCTGGAAGCCCAGAGCTAATGAGTGAGAAAGCTAATAAAGTTATCGGCTCATTATATTAGAATGCCGAAACATTTTCTCAAAAAAAACGATAACCACAAAAACTTCCGTAGCTGATCGGTGGAGAAATGAGTCAAATAATATCTGAGTACGAGGGAGCAACAAATGATAATTTGAAGATCCTAAAAGGTGATTTTGTAACATTTATTTTGATTTTTCTCTCCTAGAAGAAAATCAGGGTCTTTTAGTCGAAGAAAAAGTAAAGCTTCCCTGTCTTTTAACTCTAATTCATAAACCGCTTTGGTAGACGGATTTTGGTATTGAATTGTATCTCGGAACTAGTGAAAACTTCGAAGAACCGGGGAACAAGGGAAGATTCCAAATCGTCGATTTTCAGTGGTGACAGTATGTTCCCATTTGGGTTCATAAAGAGCCGGGACTAAATAAACACAATTCTTTTGTCGATTAAAGAAGCAAATTATGAAAATATCAAGAATCTGGCTAAATCCGAGCAATGCGGAAGTAAAAATCACCCAGATTTCAGTATTTTTGACGGAATGAACAAAGTTTTTCTTGTTTTACACAAATCTGACAATTTTCTATTGAATTTTATAAAGAGCTGAGAGGAGGAATAATTTGCTGGAAAGAAAATGAAGTGCAATTGACGAAAAAAAACGAATCCGGTAGTAATTTTCCCAAATTTCAGTCTACCTCGATAAGAACGATAAAATAAAATTAGGCAGAGGTGGAAGCACTAAAAAAGAAGTAAAGACAGGTGAAAATAGACAATTCTTGCGTCTAATTTCGCTTATATATCCCAATCATGAGGAGAAGGGAAACAGTCACGCCTATCGGCTCCCAGACATATGATTTTCTTCTCTTTTCAACTGATCTGATCTTTAAAAAAGAGATTTCTCGAAGATGTTTCCCCGCTCTGTCTGCCGTTTTTCTTTCTTTAATAACAGGAGGGGGCCACATGAATAGCAGACTGTACATTTGTGACGTCACGACCGAGACAAAACAGAGGGCGAGGGAAAAGAGGCCAGGAGGGCTATTTTTAGGAGCGGATGGAGAGAAAATATTAGAATTTTGAAGCTGAAAGGCGTAAATAATAATGATCCGGTAAGAAAATGAAAGCCTTTAGTAGGACCAGTAAAACCCAAAAACTGTTCAAAATTTTGGGATGGCCGTAAAAAATACGTTATTCACGTGAAAATCCCTCAAAAATATCATATTTTTCCATTTTTCTCCCATAGATCGGGCTCATATTTTTCTCAGATAATTTCTGTGAGTCAGAAATATGGCGATCCTTTGTACCATTGAACTTTCCTGGTGAAAATAAGAAAAATATGCGTGTTTTTTGAAAGAAACTATATGTAGAGGGGAAATTGTAGGATCTGACAAATCTCTTTGGTAGCCATGAAAGAAATAATCCAATAGTTGTACTAGCAGCTAAGGAATGATGTGGAAAGTTATAATAAAAACTTGAACCACTGAAAATTTGACTCGAAATCACCTAACAATTAGAAAATCTCCCACTTTCAAAATTTATACGGTAAGCGGAACGTGGAAAAAACACTTTTCTAGCTGTAAAAATAGCGAGGAATCAGAATCTCCATGTCAATTTGGCTGTATGCTTTTAGATACGGGCAAAATCGCAAATTTACCAGTGGATTGGAAATGAAAAGGGGTTTTTCAAAAGAAACACTGAAAAAAGTTATGATTTCAGAGGAAAATAATCAAAATCGAGCAATATTTACGCCGAAATCCCCCAGAAATGTCATGTTTTCTTCTTTTTCCGGTACAGCCCCACTTTCGCAAACGGACGTTTTCATATCCGCCGGAATCACAACGGCCGGTTTCACAACTGGTATTTTTCAAAACCGCCGAAAAAATAAGCGCCGGAATCGAAACGGCCGAAATCGCAACGACCGTTTTCGAACTGCGACGGTTTCGAAAAATCACGTACCATTGACAACTTCAAACGTCATGCCTGCTACAGCCTTCCAGAGTGGTTTTTTTCGGTTTTTTTTGTTTCCATCGTGTTCAGCGACCTCAAATTAGTCTAGAAAAAATAAGAGACAATGAAAATAGTGGAAAATTCAGGAATCGTCTTCAAACTTTCTTCAACTCCAATCGTCAACGCACCCACAGCCTTCTAGAGTAATTTTAATAGGTTTTTAGCGTCACCATCGTCTTCAGCAGCCTCAATATAGTCTAGGAAAAATCAAAAACTGGTAAAATAGCGAAAGAATAACAGCATAAGCGGAAATTTCCCTTCTGAGACCATGATTTTGGCGTTACGCCACCGATCACCATCTCGATTTCTTCAATCTTTCTGTATTTTCCTAGTTTCTGATTTTTCCTAGACTATATTGAGGCTGCTGAAGACGATGGTGACGCTAAAAACCTATTAAAATTACTCTAGAAGGCTGTGGGTGCGTTGACGATTGGAGTTGAAGAAAGTTTGAAGACGATTCCTGAATTTTCCACTATTTTCATTGTCTCTTATTTTTTCTAGACTAATTTGAGGTCGCTGAACACGATGGAAACAAAAAAAACCGAAAAAATCCACTCTGGAAGGCTGTAGCAGGCTTGACGTTTGAAGTTGTCAATGGTACGTGATTTTTCGAAACCGTCGCAGTTCGAAAACGGTCGTTGCGATTTCGGCCGTTTCGATTCCGGCGCTTATTTTTTCGGCGGTTTTGAAAAGTTCCATTGCGAAAACGGGCAAATTTGAAAACGTCCAGTTTTGAAAACGGTTTTTCTGAAAGTGGGGCTGTACCCTTTTTCCTCATACATCGCTGTCATATTTTTCTCAGATAATTTCTGTGACTCATAAATATGATGATCCTTTGTACCATTGAACTTTCCAGATCAAAATAAAGAAAAAGTGGCGTATTTTTATGAAATTGAAGATTCTTCGGCGCCAAGCTTTTATGGGTTTCCTGAAACATTTTCTCAAAATTATTGGCAAGGTCTGACTAGTGTCTTTGATAGAAATGGAGGGAAATTTTTCCATGAAAGGATGAGATCATTAGGTGATCACAGTCAAAATGATGAGAATAATGTGAATCATAGGAAATTCGATCGTAAACCAATTGAAACTACCTATTCCTGATCTTATACGGAATGGAAAACGTATGAAAATCATTTTCCTGACCGAAAACAGCAAGAAACTAAAGGAGCTTTGAAAATTACTGTAGATGCCGGTTATTATTAGTTTATTTCCGACTTTTTCTGAGAATTTGTCTGATTTTCAGATTATTTCAGGTAAATTTGCTTGATTTCCGTCAAATGTCTTGGAATGCGTGGAACGGCCGTTTGAAACGGACTATAGACATTTGTATAAGAGGAGACCCGAAGATACAATAGATTAGGAATGAAAAGTAGGGCATTTGAAGTGAGAATAAAACAGAAAATGTGCGATTTCTGGGGAAAATAATAAAAAATGAGCAATATTTACGTCGAAATCCCCCTAAAAATACCGTGTTTTCTCACTTTTCCCTCACAGATCACTGTCATATTTTTCTCAGGCAATTTTGTGGGCCCATAAATACGATCTTTTGGGCAAAAGAACTTTTCATCAATGATTTTAATAGGAATCGGAAAAGTCGACGACGAAGATCGGCGGAGTTGGCGGAAGGACTAATAATTCCCCTTTACTATACATTACATAAAACAAATCTTCCCTGAAATTATTGACATTTATAAAAAATGAATAACAATTAAAAAATAACGAATAACCAAACTAACAGATCGAATCAACAATTGATTTTCTTACGGCTGGATATAACAGGTAGCAATTCTTCTGTGCAAAAATAATAGCTTCTTTTACTTGACTACGAGACAGACCACCACGAATATCACAACAAATTATCTGGAAAAATTTAAAGAATTATGCAAAAATGGCAGTCAAACCTGATTTAAATTGGGCATAATAGCCAGGGTAATATCTCCGGTATCAGTTGATAATTCTCCAATAGGATCCACGATAAATTTTGAGGATTTTGAAAGTGAAACATGGCAGGGAAGAACGATATCAAGAGTCTGAAGAAAATTAAATTAAAATTTAAAGAGAATCTCTCACTTCAATTCCTGCATAAATTAGAGCCAGGGAAGAAGCTAATAAAGCTGCTTGAAGCACACCACCATCCGCATTTATTACAGTAATCTAAAGAATAATTTTAAATAGAAAAAAAGGGGCTTACATCCACGCTAATTAAACTTTTAGCATATTTTCTTAGTTGTACTACACCAGAAAGGGCGCTAATCATTTGTGGGCGAATTTTTCTCTCCTCATATCCAGTTATATTTACGGCAATTGCACCACTATGAAAATCACCTTCATTGCTTTCTTTTGGACCGTTACTGAAAAAAAATAATGAGGAAAAAGCAAATTTTGAAGAATTTTGCTCCATTCGGAGTGCCATTTTAGCGTTCAACGATCAATTTCCATTAATTTTGCTGTACAAGCGGAAAAAAATGAGTCAGGTAAGAATAACCGCAAAAAAAAATAAATTTTACGTGTTATTTTGTTTTGTTACTTTTTTAGCTCATTCCGCATGAATTTATTCTTTTTTTTATTCTTCATTGCCTGCAGGATGTTTAGAAAATAAAGTAAGATAGAAAAACGAGCAAAAGTTTTAAAAAAATAAGTGAAATGGTTGGAGATTCGTAATTTTGATTCCAAATGAAGAAAAGAATGGAATTCGGCTCACTATCCAATTTTTTAATGAAATATTTCACCTAAAAATAAGAAAAAGTTGCTTACATTTGAGCAAGAATACGTGTATCTCCAAATTCAACATAAGCTGATCCTCTCAACCCAGCAAAGACTCCTGATTTTAGGCCTAAAAACGTTAATTACCTTAAAATAACTAAAACACATACAAACTGGTCGGAAACCTGCTGTTTCTTTAATTTTTTCAGATGTTGATGGTGGAAGAAGTTCATCTAAAGCCACAGAAAAATGTGATTTTGTAAATGGCATCGCCTAAAATCTACTACAACATGGAAAATAAAATTTAGAAGTAATAAAGGATTGCCATTACATAGAAAATATCAAGTTATTCGTAAAAATTTAATCAAAACATCTGAAATAAATAAAATCTACATGAAAAATGGCGAAGTAGCTTATTTTTTATATAATCTTGGGCCAAAAATCTTGCTACCAACGCGGACACTTGTACTTCCTTGTTGAATTGCCGTTGGAAAATCTTCTGACATGCCCATTGACAATTCCTGAAATTTAACTTGAATTTAAACTTCAACCCCTTACTAATTCTTCTTCATTCTCGCCACTTTGTGCTGCCCATTGCTTCCGAACATTGTAAAGTACATCAAAATCAGGATTTGGTACCATATGACTAGAAATATTTTAATTTAAAAAAAAGAGGTGCTACCTGTTTTCAAATGATCCGATTGTCATAAAGCCCTTCAGCTGTAAATGTGGGCAATTTTCTTTTACATAAGCAGCTAATTTCAATGCTTCTTGTGGTTTTAGGCCGCCTTTTTGCTCTTCAGAACTTGTATTCACTTGAATTAGTACTTTCACTGTCTAAAAATCATAAATTATTATAATTCAAAGCATAAAATATACTTTCTGATGTTTAGCCATTTCCTTTTCAAATAATCCACAATGTTTTTCTGATTCTAATGTTTCTACGCAATATAAACCACTGGAAGATGCTATTTTAGGAATCTAAAATCGTTAGAATCAGCTGAAAACGATAAAACAAACCTTATTTGACTGTATCTGTCCAATATAATGCCATTTTATCTCTGTGCAAGATTCTGCCAACTGAGCAGACTTTTCCTCAAGTTCTTGAACATAATTCTCACCAAAATTTCGTTGTCCAATGTCGTAACAAGCCTAAAATGGCCTTAAAAATTTAAAGAAATAGCTGCTACTTGAATCAAAGAAGCTGCTTTTGTTTTCGACACAGCAACCAATCGACATCGTTTAGTTCTTGTTGATTCTGCTACATTTTCATCAATTTGCTTTAAAATATGTTGAATATTGTCTTTTACAACCTAAATTTGGCATTATTATACTGGAAAATAGTTACCTCATTATCTGAAGACATGATTGTATGTGCCAAACGATAATTATAATGTGTAGTAATTCGTGCAACTGATTTCGCTTGTTGGAGACAACTTTTTAGCATAAACTATTGCTCTAAAATTATATTATTTTAGCTAGAAGAAAAAAAGAAAGAAAACTAGGAGAGAGACGAAAAAAAAGAAAGAACTGGGATCAAAAAATATCGAACATTTGAAATTTGTTGCGTATTCTGCAACGAAGCAAACGAACATGAGCAAATTCTATGCGTTCGGCTGATTTCTATTAGCATCTTTTTATAACAATTATCCCTCTTATAAGCAACTTGAAGCTAAAATAAGCAAGAGCACAAATTCTACAAGGCAGCAGTAAAAAATGCATAAAATTTGCTTCATTCTGTAGCTGCTTTCTACTTTCCTTATTTTTTACTCTTGCACTGTCTAGTTTTCCACTTTTTCAATTGTTAAAAAATCAGCTGTAGTCTAACCCATATTTTGATACATCTTACGCAAACAAATAAGCAGAAAATAGCAGAGAAAAACGATAAAACTTTCCTGGATGTTGCTAGCAAAATACGAGAAAAAATGAGTTGCCCGATGTTTACAAGTGTAAAAATGTACAAATCGCAGTGTAATTTCAAATTCTCGTTGTTTTTCCTTTGTGCTACTGGTTTCTTCTTCTTTCTGCTGCTTTCGCTCATTTATTTTACTTGCTAATAGTGTTCTTCGATTTTATAACAATAATTTTCACTAGAAAGTAGCCTACAAGAGCTGCAACAGCTCAAAATATCAAAGCATTTCATTCTGTGAGTACAGCGCTGCTCAAACATTTTGAAATGTCAATTTTTACTTGCATTATTTCTCTTGTTCTTCATATTTTTACCTTTTACTTATTTGCTAGCCCTAAGTTGAATTTTAGAATGTATGGAATACTTGTAATAGGAGCTCCAGGTGCTGGAAAATCGACATTTTGTGCTGGTATATCAGAAATCTTTCAATATCTCAATCGTAATCATTATATCGTCAATTTGGATCCAGCAAATGATTCAGTACAATATCAAATCGACTTAGACATCAAGGTATGCTCTTTTTTATTCGAATTTTAACTGTTTTCTCAATTCAGGAGCTAATATCAGTGGATGATGTGATGTCGCGGCTTGGTCTTGGCCCAAATGGAGCATTGAAATATTGTATAGACACGTTGTGCCACAATCAAAGCTGGCTAATCAATAAGCTGCTTCAAAATAAGGATAAATATATAATTATCGATTGTCCAGGGCAGTTAGAACTGTATAAAAGCGAAGGAGATCTATGGAAAGTTAGCTTTTTCTCTGATTTTTACAGCTAAACGCTTTTAGGTTATAAGAAATCTTGAACAGAATGGAATAAGATTATGTGCAGTCCATTTAGCCGATTCTCTTTATTGTTCTGATGCTGCTAAATTCATTTCTGTTGTTCTTTCCACATTATGTGAGTTTTTTCAAATAAAAATTTAGCTAATTTTATGGATTTCAGCAGTTATGACAACATTAGAAATGCCGCAAATTAATGTCCTCTCAAAAATGGATCTCTTCACTGATGATAAATCATTTGATCTTGAATTTTTTACAAATCTACCAGATGTTACAAGATTATTGGAATTGCTAAATGTAAACAGTCGTCTTATTTTTAAAATACGGCTATTTTAGGATGTTCCCGGCTTAGAAAAATATCAAAAATTAAATAAAGCTATCTGTGAGGTGAGTTTCTGCTCATTTTTCAAGCGCAATTTTCAAACTGGAATTTTTTTCTTATTTTCTCCTAGATGCTCAAATATGTTACAAAGCTGCTATAAAAAGAGAAAATAATAAATAGAAGTTCGAAAATAGCGGCTAAACGAGAAGAAATGCTCAAATTCGATTTACCTAGCTTTTTTTTCCTCGTTTCAATTTGCTGAGCTTATTTTTACATAAATTTTTGCGGGTTTTCTTCTAAAAAATTCCGCATCATCTGTAAAAAAAATTTAGCAGCTAGAAAACGTGAGAAAAAAATAGGAGAAATTGGAAAAATAAGCAAGTAAAGTGATCGACAACTAGGAATTTCGTGCAGATCCAGAAACGATGCTAGTTTTCGCGTTTTTAGCCGGCATAAATTTATTTTTTCTAATTAATTTCTTTCAGGTAATCAGTGATTTTGATCTCGTCAATTTTGTCCCACTGGATGTTAGAAAAAAAGAAGCAATGGCAAATGTTATTCGTCTAATGGACACAGCTAATGGTTATTCTTTTGTTGAACAAAATCTACGGGAAGTTATTACTGGTGAAAAATAATTTGCTTTTTTGAATATTTTTTTATTTTTGTTGATTTTTTCTTGTTTCTTACAGATTATATAAAATTATTCGGTAATCTTTCGTTGCTAGTCTCCTCATGATTTGGTCCATACCTTATTTCCTGAATTTTTTATTTTTCCACTTTCACGCAACTCATTTTTTAGAGAAAAATGCTTCCAACAAAAAATTTAACGCCAGAAATAACGGAAATTCTTCTAAAAGCAAAGGATGAACAAATCAAAAGAATGGACAAGCAACTGGAAATGATGAACCAATTAAAGGAAGAACTAATGGAATTGAAACAAGAAGTAAGAAAGGGGGAAAATAGATGAAAAATGGGGAAAATTTCAGAGAATGAGATTAGAAATTACCCGAGGATATCAACAACAGCCAATGGCAGGATTTGATCTTCACAGGGCGACATCTTCTTTGTGAGTTTCTTGAATATTAGAAAAGAGCGTGATTCGGGGAACAAATTGCTGTAGAAAGAGTCTTCTATTTGAAATATTTTTCATCTGATTATTTTGCCTACTTCAGAGATGGTTTTTATTTTATTTGGAATGGGATCTTCAATTGAAGTAGATATTTTTCAATTGAAATAGATATTTATTGTAACACTAATACAACGGTATTTCTTTTACGATTCACGGTGTTTTTATCCACATTCCATGAAATCCAAATGATTCTTCTTATCGGCGTTGAATTGCCATAAAATATTTGAGTTTTAGAAATGGTAGAAAAGATGGGAATTGTGGGGGCGAATTGCTCTGTGGTTGTTTCGGACATGGAAAAGTAACCTTGAAATTATTGGGCACTAGAATTATTCCAGCATCAAGGAGTGGTTTCATTTTATTTGGAAAATAGAATGACACCACACTTGCTGCTTTCTCAGATACAGCAAAAATTATGAAATTTTGCAAAATACGCCATTTTTATGATCTGCCAAATTTTTGGGGAATGCAGAAGTTCACCGAAATCGGTTCACCAAGTCAAAAATCGGCTTCAGTATTCCTGCCGAAGGCAGGATTAGGCTTAGTAAAATCGTTTTATTATATATTCGATAGCTGGGGAGCACGGAGAAACAAAAAAAGCGGAAAATAATTGAGAATAAAAACCGTTGGTGAACTTGGTGAACGGTGAACTCCTGCATTGGCCAAATTTTTTGTATGTTACCCTGCTCCTAGAAAAGAAAACCAATTTTGTCCCGCTGATTGCAGTGTTTTTTATTTTATGGAACAGTCTTATTCTTATTCCAAGAAATCTAATCTACTCAGTTCATCTTTAGACCCCCAAAAATACTCATTTTGGAATGACTCGTCAGAAATTCTGATTCAGAAAGTGTTCACTTTGTGGAAAAATGTACTTCCAACAAAAAAATTGACTGTTGCTACTTTTTCTGCTTCGCAAAAGGCTTTTATTTATTCTCTTCTGTCCATTTTCAGTTATTTTCCTTGACGATAATCACAAAATTTCGTTATGTTTCATGAATTTTATAAATATTGGAAATAGAAACGGCAATTTATTGATTTCGTCAGCAGAGTTTCAAAAATCTGCATAAATTTGCATAGCATCGTCTAGCACATTTTTTCCTGTTTTAGCGACGATTCTTATAAGTTTACCCAAAAATTCACTAATCCATCTTCTCTTTTTTTCAGACAAGATCAACGAATGACGGCTCTCTGTTTCGATCCACTTCCCCAATGGCCTGATGAACTAGACGATCCGGCTAAAAGAGACAAATTTCGGTGGGTTTTGCCCCTTTCTTATATATTTTTTCCGGAAATTTCAGGGTTCAATCCTCTACACGAAGAACAGAAGACAGAGATAGAAGACGCAGAGAAGAGAGAAGAAGCAGCAGAGATCGTGACAGGGAAAAGGATCGGAGACGAGATTCTAGGGAACGGAGCCATCATTCTAGAGACGAGAAAGAGCGAGAGGAGAGCAGAAGACGATCAAGACCTGATAGAAATGGGAGGGAACGGGAAACACGAGAGGAACGAAGAAGGTAGGATTTTGCAGTGTCAGTAGAATCTCGTACCTTTCAAAACAAATCTATTTCAATCACAGTTGAAATATTTAAAATTTTATTTTGTTGTTGGTCAGGTGACTGATAAGGGGAACTATAGAATTTTTGAGAACATTTTTGCTCTTACCCATATTTTTGACGTTTTTTTACACTTCGAAATCACCATAAATTCCGCCTTTTCGTATTGAGGTAATGCCACCACGTAAAGTTGCTGGAAAAAATTGGAATATATTTTCTTTGATAAGAGGGCCCAAATTTATTTCATCGTTTTATTTCGGGGAATCCTTTCATTTTTGTCTTCACCATCCCTATAAATATCTAATTTTTTTAAGTTGGGCTAATGCGAACTAGCTACGTCAACGGTTTTACGGAAAAAGAAGGAAAGCAACGGAAATTTAGCGGAATCGTTCACCCCCCCCCCCCCCCCCCCCCATTCAGTCCAAACGCCCTTTTCAGGTCCGGATCCTATGACAAAAATGGCAAATGGCTACCGTATTGGGAAAGAAGTGAACGACATGAAAGCAGAGAAAATAAGGAACGATCCCCTCCAAGAAGAATTGTAGAAGAAAAGAGAAGGGAAAGCAGGGGGGAGAGCGAAAGGAGAAGAGAACCATCGCCGAGGAGAAAAGAACCGAGTCCTAGAAGATCTCGTGAGTTACATTTTTCCTCATTTTCAAGGTGAACCAGTATCAAATAAGGCCCTAATAATACCGGATAAAACAGAAGCAAAATCGAAGCTGATTGTGAGTAGAAAGAAACGATCAAAAATTGAAAATAATTTTCTTCAATTGTTCTTTATAAGATTCTTGAAACAAAAAGTGGCCACTCAGCTGAAAAAATACATAACCAGACTGGGCGATTTGTTATTTTTCATAGTAATTTTGACAAAAAATTATGGGTTTTCCATTCTTTTGGAGAAGCGATGGGCAACAGCTCGCCACAAGAATAATTTTAAACGTAAAAATACCAGAAGATTGGTCGAGCACTAGAGGCAACAGCATTTTATAAAGTTCTTGGAACAAAAAATTGTCAATGTATTGTAATGTTCAAGCCGAACAGACTCTTATTTATCGCGTTATTGTGTGTGAGTGTGCAATGCCGCTGGATTCTTTTGCCTGAAAGAGCTAATGAGTATATTTACAGTAGTATTGTATCAAAATTGGCCCATAAATTCAGTAGAAAGCTACGTAAAACAATTGAGCATCTAACGGATACAATATGTTTCAGGGATTTTTTATTTACCCGGCGAAACAAAGTGCATTACTTTGGGGGAAATTGCCAGCATCTGAAATTTGTCTTCCTGTTAGGATTCCTCCCTCATGAATTCTGTACAGAAATGGCTGATAATCCATGGTAAATTCGGGGTGCCTTCGCGCTTTTTCCTATCCTTTTGAGCCTTCTCAATCAATTTCGGAAGGTAAAAATGATGTGTAAAATTGTTTACAGTAGGATTTATGAAATTCATGCGATTTATAGTCGGGTTCCAATCTCGGGGGCGATCGGGCTTGATACACAGGGACCCGCAATTTTGAAAGGTTCCGAATGAAATTTGAAGAATATTTGAAAATCCGCGTCCCTGCTCAAGCCCCATCGCCCCCGAGATTGAAAACCGACTATATCCTACTGTAGAATGTTTGAGGGAGACAACATCTTTCATAGTTTCAATTCCTTTATAAATAATTATTGGAACAAAAATTCATCGAAGAGTTGTTAAAGGGACCCTAAAGTTGTAAAAATCTCCGGTGAAAGTGGTGAAAGGAAATTATTGCGCCAAAGTAGCGTCACCTCTCCAAATTTTATTGTAGCTTCTAAATCTTTTTATTTTACTGTATATGCTTGGTTTTCTTTCGTTATTTTTGTTGCTAAATAATCACTATTCAATTGCGCAACTTTTGCTACCAAACATGACATGCAAGATGCAATATTAGCTTCAAAAATCATAAAAGTATGCGCATCATGACTCTACAATGCATCTTTGTGGTGATTGCTTGTTGTAGTGCTTGTTTTTACTGCAAATTATTACCAAAACAATGTGCAGTATGTTTACAATCTACAACGGTAGTTGAAAGTAGAAGAAACCATGAAAAATTAGCATTTGTAGCTGAATTAGCATACGACATATCGCTTTCAATTTTGCTGATAATTTCATTTTTACTCATTGCTGTTTTCATTTCTCTTTGTGTCTTGCTAGTGTTTTTATAGTTTTTGCTATTTTTACTAGGTTATACACTTCCAGTAGATACTATTACAACAAAAAATGAAGAAGTAAAATGGACAACAAGAGCTTATGCAACGATTTTTAGCCATCAACAAAGTAAATTTGTTTTCTTCGATAATCATTACTTTTAGATATTGTTTTTATTGTGATAATGTGCTATTTTATGTGTAGAATCATCCCCAATATAGGGGAAACTCTGCGCAAATTTTTTTTGCGAGAAACCACTTGTAATTTTTTCATATCGTTTGATCGCATTCGATTTTCACATTGTAGGCCTATTTCTTGTTGTTTTCTTTGTTGTTTCAGATTCATAAATCGTCTTTTAGGATAAGCAACGTTTTCTAGTAAAAATGTTGAAAATAGTAAGAAAAAATTATTTAGATAGCTGTAGTAGCCACGCATTGAAAATCCTTATTATCTACAACTGTTCATTCGAAATTCGTCTTGAATTGTACACCATCTTTTTCCCCGTATCTGATTCTAACTGAAAATGTTCTTTTTCAGGAAATAAAACGAAAGAATGGGAAGATTTGAAGCGAAAACGAATAATAGCTCTAACCGTGATTTTCCTGCGCCCGCACCCGTAACGTCTCGGCAGCTGCCGGCCGCGCGCGAAATCTACGACTTTAGGGTCCCTTTAATAAACGAATATTTCCAGGAGATCACCATTCTTCTCACTCGAAGCCCTCATCTTCCAGTTCCAGTCATCGTCGCGAAGTTGAGAAACCAAAAGAATCTAAGTCTTCCTCTTCTTCTCGTTCAAAGGAAGCTTCCTCTTCTTCCAAATCTGCCAAGCCGTCTTCTTCTTCTCGAGACCCTAAAGCAGATTCCAAGTCTTCTTCCTCAAAAAAAGAGAGCTTTAAATCTTCGAAGGATAAGCCTACTTCCAGTAAGCCGTCAAGCTCTTCAAGGAGTAAAGAAACGATCAGAAGTACTGCTAGTTCTTCCAAACCGAGCTCATCTTCTTCTTCAAGCAAAACGAGCTCAAAAAATCGAGAAAAAGCCCTGGAAAACGGTAATTTCCAGCAAGCCGTCAAGTTCATTTTCATTTTTAATGTTTTAGCACAAAAACTCATCTTCCAACAAGAAATAGTTGAAGTAGAACACGAAGATTTGGAGGAAATGGCCGGAAATGAATGGGATGAGACGATGGAAGAAGTTGATGATTGCTTGGTAAGTCGGAATTTCCACGAGTGAACTATTATAAAACGGAAGGATGCAGGCTTTTGTAGAAGTTTTCCAACTAAAAAAGGACAAGAAAATCTTTGGGAAATGCAGATTTCTTGGTTTCACAGGGAAAACACTTGCCACAAGGGCAAAACGCAATAATTTCCCCTGAAATACCTTCCCTTTCATATATTGAGCTTATTATTCGTGGACTATGACAGATGGATTGAGGAAGACACGTTTCTGTCCTTATATTTATCCATCAAAACATAGACTATTCTCGATTTCCTTAGAATTTTCCAACAATCGCAAGTTTTCTCCCCCAAAACATTTTTTCCAGTGATTTTTATCCAATAAAACAAAACTTTTCGTTTGTTTCACTGGTTTCTTCCATTTTTCCTAATTTTTGTTGGGGAACTTTTAGAAAAATCGAAAGTTTTATTGAAATCAGCGTTTAGTCCATTACACTGTCCAAAATCGATTGAAATATAATTGTGGTCGCATATTTATAGCCAATTTGATGAAAAAACAGACTCGATCCTACATGGTCAACACCAATTTATCCCATATTTCTGCACTAGAACTATAGTCTGTCACAAAAAATTACGACATTTCAAAGGTCTAATTTCGGCTGTGACAGGGCAGATTTACTGTCAATTCGGGCAAATTTCCCTTGTTTGAAATCAAAATGAACGGTAAATTTGCTCCACCACAGCGAAAATTAGACCTTTGAAATGTCGTCATTTTTTGTGACAGACTATAACAGTAGGCGACTCATTTTTTCCGAAGAAACAATAGCAGCTAACCGTGAGGTCTCCTGAAACAAACTGAAAACGGGCTCCTCTTTCCCGAATTTCTGACAAATAATATTTTTTTTTGCTGTGAAATGAGGATAAAAGAGAAAATTATATTGCTATGTAGAATAATATTGCTTTTCTCTATCCATCCACATATAATCCCATTTTCAGGAAATAGAAGTGTCCAAAAGCCCTGAACCAGAGCCAGATGACGGTCTATCTGCCTACGAGAGACTCCAACAACGAGCAGCTGGGGTGAGTTTATTTTGCAGTTTGAAAATCATTTCATTGCCGTTTGGAACGAAATGAGAAATAAGAAACCTCATTGAAATTGAAAAAACTCGAACCTTTTGTCAATTTCTTTGGGTTTTACTTATCCTACAAAAGCGGGCAAAAAATGGTTGCATGATACAGATGTAGAAGGCGAAGAGTATTTCCCATAAAGAAGTGCATCCACATTTCAGTACAGCGAAAGAAACACAGAAAATTCGAGTATTTTCATGGATTTTTGGTAAAATTAGCTCCTTTTGAGGCATGAATCATCGGAAAAGTGAATTTTACGAAAGATTTCGTAGCCTGGTTGAAAAAGGAAAAAAAAACGCAGTAGCAGCGGAAATTTTCGATGTTCTGGGAAAATTATAAAAGTTTCTACCCCTTTCTCCTTCGCAAAAAAACGTAATTTTCCTCTCTCAGATCCCCGATATGGATGAGTATTTGGAATCTGATGAGGAGGACGACGTGGTTCAAGAACCTCTGGGTACTCCGCCAGCAACACCGCCGCTTCGGATCGATGTTCCCGATGAAGAAAATGATATCGATGTCGTTCTTCTTTCTGTCGACGAAGCTCCCCCAGCACCGGTTCCGATGGTCGCCAGCCCTCCTTCCATGGCTCCCCCAACGATTCCTGAGGCTTCTTCCGTTCAAGACCCAACCGCCAAGGATCCCGCCAAGAAGAAGCAGATTCAAAATCCGCCAGGGACGGGTAAAAGGGCCAGGAAGAAGGCAGCCAAGCAGGCGGCGCTGGTCGCCGCCAGTGCCGCTGAAGCCGCGGCGCCTGTCCTTCCTGCCCAGCCTGTCCCGGCTCCAGTCACCCAGCAGCCTCAACAAATGTCAAAAAGACAACAGAAGAAAATGACGAAGCAATTAATCCGCCTCTCCAATGGGAAATTCGCCGTTGCAAAGACTCCAGCCGCCGATGGTGGAGTTGACTGTCTAACTGTGGCTCCTGAGGTGATTTTATTCCCTCAATTTCTGGAAAAGGAGGATTTTTTGGATTTATTGTGTTTAGAATTTTTTGCTGGTTACGGTAGACTACTTAAAAATTGGGAAAATTATTGAAAAAATGTGTAAAATGCCGGAAAAGGGCAAAAAACCCCGAATCGCCAGCTGTTTACAGCAGTCATTTGACGCGTAAACAGCGGACGCGTAGGAAAATATTCTCTTGGCAAATTTCGAACCCGTTTTTCTTCCATTTTTCGTTAATTTTACGATTTTCGACAGTTCTCCCTGATCAGCTGAAAATTCTGAATTTTTCATTCCAAAAATCCTAATAATCTGCCTAATTTCACATTTTCCAGAAACCCGACTCTGCCCCAATTGAATTCCGCCCGATTCCTACTGTAATTGACCTAACAAAACCTTCGAAAAAGGCCCAGAAACAGGCCAAAATTGTCCCGCCACTTGTTCCAAAACCTAGTCCACTTCCTTCTCTGATGTCTGTAAACGCCGGTTGGCCACCGCCGGGAATTTCAAACCCGGTTGCTGGACCATCAATGGCCACTCCTTCCCATCCATTTTATTCTGCTCCCCCTCCTCTCCAGCCTCAATTTTATCCCCAGCCGCAACAGCCACAATTCCCACAGCCACAGTTCAACAGCCAGTCGACGTTCTACCAGCCACAGCCACCACAGTTCAACAGCTACCCGCCACAGCAGCCAGCCTTCGTCCAGCCGCCGCCTGTCATCGATCTGACCGTCGATCCAGTTGCCCTACAAGCTGAAGTCTTCCTCAATTCTTTAAAAGATCACGACAAGAATATGGACAGCCGTGGGACGAAGAGAAGAAGCAAGAGCCCGACGTGAGTTTCGCTTTTGTGGACTCATTCCGACGTTTTGTCGAATTTTCTGGACTTATTTTTTATTTTATTGAAGCCCGGTAGTTTGAGTTGGTTGTTCTACAATGGTTGGACCGTCGTGTTTCTGGATTTGGAGAACTCCAGGGCATCAGAAGTATTATCATTGTGTCTCCTCCATTTTTTGGGCAGAATTCTTTATGTTTTTCATAGTTGATATTAGCTCACGTTGAGTAAAACAATCGATTTGTGGTTAGGCATGTCAATACCTTTGCATTGATTTGGTAGACGGATTTATACACTGGCATTCATAGTTGGCAATGAAAATCTTCTTCCGAGACCCCGGATCCATCAGAAAATGGCCGAATTCGGTCCGGAATGGGGGCCAGATGAAGAATACGTTCGATCTAGGCCGGCTGTAAAAAGGCAAGATCTGTACAGCCTTGCTGTGTACCAGAATCGTATCCTGATTCCAGCGATCACCCTGCAAAGAGGCTCGGAGGCGTTCCTAGGCGTTCGACTCAGTTTGCATTGTAATGGTTGAAAGAGTGCCCTATAGGCTATAAAGACAATTTAGAGCTCTTACATTATGAAAAATCGGCTTCTACGTCTAAAAATACCCAGGAAAGATAGCCAAATTCGGTATGAAATGAAGTTTGGCGAAAAATCGGGGGGCTATAGCACAAGGAGGGGACACTTTTGGGGGAGGGGGCCTTAAATTTCAATATACCCCTTTACCCTGGGGTTATACTAGGGGAGGGGTCTTATTATAGGGGAGGCCCGAATTCAGTTTTTACGGTATTGGAACCATTGCACCAAAAAAGCGCAAGCAAACCGCCTCCTTAAATGCGCCTTACTGACCCGCAACCGTTTGCCGACCCTAAGCCATGAGCGGAGGCTGTTTCCTTTCGTGAGATTACCCTGCATATTCTAGGAAGAATTTTATAGATTCCCTGTAACTGTCATGAATTTCATCGATTTATCAATTTCTAATCCTTTCTATAAAGTAACCGTGGAAAGCTCTTCCAAGTACTTCTAGAACCGCTTGCATACTAAAACAGGGAATAGCGCTGCTTCCTTCGGTTTTATTGTTTTTCTTTCCTGGAATGGGAATGGACTGCCAAAGACATTTGCACCGTAGCATTGTGATTATAAATAAAAACTCTCCTGGAGTAGTTCTGTGTCAAAAAAATCATCTGTCGATGTCTGCTGTCCAGTTGTTGCTTCAGTTGACGGCTGTCAATTTCTGAGCATTTTCTCATTTTTTCTAATCGTATCCCAAGTGATTTCCATGAATGTTTTCATAGAAGTATAAAATTAGCTCTCGATGAACGTTGGCGATTCGTGCAAAGAGTATATCTGTCAATTTCTTATGTTCTACTATTTCCAATAGAAATGTTGTAGTAAATTATATCAGGAACTAACGCAGAGCACTGACAGTTTGTAATTTTCTCGTTATTTTATTGTTTTCCCTACAAAAGATAAGAAAAATGTCAGACACCTTCTGTTTTTACCTTTTCTTCTTTGGCTACCAGAATTTCAATAAAACGCTCCAATTTCCCTTTTAATCCCTCATTTTAGCCAGTCGTCCACCTCCTCTTCTACAAATTCTACCCGCCCAGCCGAGGAAAAAGCCACCCAGCATTATTATTACACGACATTTGATAAAAGTGGCGTGCCGGTGCCAAAAATTGGTAAGAGGTTGACAGATAAACCAGCGGGAAAGAAGAGAAAAGCCAATGAACAGACGGGCGACGACGGCGATGATTTCGATTTGATGTTCAAGTGATCCAATTTTTTTATATTTTATCGTATTTTTAGTTGAGAAAAAGGAGAGAAATGCAATAAATTTGAGTATTTTTGTTGTTTTTCAATGGAAAATAGTGGTTTTATCCATTTTGTGCCTAAAATCAGTTTCAATTCTTATCCTTACTTTATAAACTTTCCATGAAACATAAAGAAACCAAAACTGCTGTAAATTCAAAAGAAAACGGGCGCTATTTTTTGAGTTTATTCTAATTTTCAGTGCCAGTATTTATTCGTCCAAATTTTGGCATTGGTAATCAGTAAAAAAATGCCTTATATTTGGCTCAAAAAGAAAGCTGAATTGCCATTCTCCCGCGAAAGATGTCATTTCTTTTTTGTTTTTCTTTCGCTTTTGAGCTTTGAGGTGGTCAAGTTATCAACTGTTTCAGACTGAAAATTCTGATATTTTTAGAGCGTAACATTCAAGTGAAATTTTGAATCAAAAACGGTGGAATTATGCCTGTTTACGGGATTTTGAAGCAAATTTCTTTACCGGAACATGTATTCATCACTGTATTCCTGGAAATTTTGTTTTATTCAACAGCTAGAACGAAAGATATTTGCAGAAATTCAAATTTTAACTTTATTCTGCTTTGGTTTGGAGGATTTTATTGCAGTTTCATTGAGCGTATACATTCCTTTATTAGCCGGAATGAGCAATAATGGTACAAGAATGAAATCTTTCTCCTACAATCAGAAGCTAAACAGCGCTTTTCTGCGCTATTTTTTTCGATTTCGCTTTCCTTAGCCATTTTTATGGCTTTTCAAGCTCACACCACATAGTTCTTATCAAATAATCAAAACTTCTACCAGGAATTGTCTGAAATATGCGCAGTGTAATTTGAAAATCTTCATTCTTTTCTCCTTGTTCCTCTTTTTTTCCTTTACTTCGCCTCATGGACCAGTCAGCGATCACACTTGACAAAATTTCTCTTTATTGGAGTCTTATCACTTAAAAAATTACCGAATATTTTCAGATTTCCAACCTAGGAGCAGATGCTCAGATTGAATTGGTAGCAAAAGATCAAGCTCAGAATTAATTACAAAGAAAATATTCTACAATATTTATTCATCCAATGGAACAGGTAGGAATTCATTTTCATTCGTTTTTCCCCATTTGGTTTCAGTTTAGTCATTTATAGGATTTGAAAAAGGTGAAATAGATTTTTAGGCAAAAGCTTATGCAAAAAAAGCAAAAATTGAGTAGAAATCGGGAATTTCAGTGATTTTCACGCTAATTTTTCTTCACCATGCAAAGTTGATCAATTACCTAATTTTTGAGCAAATTTAAAGGAACAGTCCAGGCGTAAAAATAAAAGTTGAAAATGTGGACCCGTCGACGCTACCCTATATTTTCCTTATCAAAATCGTTTAGTTTCACCTTTCTAATTTATTGAACCAAAAAGTAGATGATGCAATGTGCGAAAACTCATCAATTCTTATGATTTTTTTTATAAAGACTTTCCAAGGGAAACTAGTCGATCTCCAATCTCGGAGCCGATCGGGTTTGATCAGCAGGGACGTGGATTTTCAAAAAATCACCAAATTTCATTTGAAAACTTCAAAATTACGCGTCCATGTGGATCAAATCCGATCGATCCCGAGTTTGGAAATCGATTGTACCTAATTTTTGAATTGTGTTACCGTTTTTTTCGCGGCAAAAGTTTTCAATAAAAAGGTCCAATCTGGGTGATCTAAGAACTCCGTCTAGACACGTTGGAATTTCGATTTCTTTTTTTTAATTGATAGCCAAGACCGAATTCTTCTTGAATGAGTTTTTGCACCTACATCTGAGAAGTTTAAGCACGAAAAATATTGAAGTTAAGTTTTATACGGCTGCCATTTGAGCATATTAAACGTTCAGCTCACCAAAAAATTCATTCAAGAAGAATTTGGCATTGGCTATCGATTAAAAAAAACAGATTTAAAATCGGTTCAGCCAGTAAAGAGTTCTTAGATCACCCAAAAAGATGCCAAAAATGCAATGTAAATTTGAAAATTTTCTTTCGCGGGCAGCTCTTTTATTTCTTTAAAAATGTTTTATTTGATGTGCTGACCTCACACGTGTCTGATTTTAGTTGCAAACTACTAGTCACAACGAGAGGATCATTTTGATACCAAGGATTGTGAAAAAGAAGGCCGAAAACAATTTTTGAACACTTTGTGAGCTTTTCCTGAACAAAATCTGATAATTTTTCATATCTCTTCAGTATTTCGCTGTTTTACGATTTTCTCTCGCGTTGTATAGTAATTCAGAGCTGGTAAAACACGAGAAATCATCAGAAATGCATAAAAAATTTTCTTTAAAGAAGTTGGATTCCTGAAGCGATTGCGCGCGAAGACCTTTAATGTGCCGGTCGCGGCGAGCTGTGTCGTTTCACTCCCTTTCTAAAATCTGCCCAATTTCATCTCTACATTTACTAGAAATCCCCCAAATTTATAAATTTTCGTGGCAGATACAAAAAGGTAGTGTTTTACTGCCAGGTTACTACTTCCTTGTCGCAATCCTTTTTTTCTTGTATATTATATTTTCATGGTGTAGCGCTTCCCTCATTGAAGTCTCAAAAATTCTATTCTTTTATTAGCCACGTAAAACAAGAAATTCAAATTTCTCAAATGGCAGGAAAATGCTCCAAATCCTTTTGAAATATTCTTTGACTTCCAAACGTTGATCCTGTAAGCCAATTTTCAGACAATTGCCCCTTCTACCTCCTCCGGAATTCTTCCTGCCGCCGCCGGTGGGAGTATTCTCCCTCCCCCCATGGAATATGCCCGTCGACGTCCGCCACCACCACAATACGGTCCATTTATCCCTCCAGGAGCTCATTTATCCCGTCGACAGGCCAAGAAATTGGGTCTAAATCCACGACAGCAACCACTGGCGCCTTCAGTTCCAATTATTTCTTCTGGAGGAATCCAAAAAGAGGCGAAAAAAGGTTTCGATGCCAGTCGAATTGTCGATTTGAAATATCCTTACAATATGTACCCAAAATGGGACGATGACAGGGTTTGTTACCAGAAATTCTTAAAGAAAAAAGGGTCGTTTTTAGAGGCGGAAACTGTTCCATCGGATTATTTGCATTCCACCGCAATTTTTGACTGTAGGAATGTGTAAAAAGGCGATTGCACTGGGAGGTAAGTCGTTTTTTCACTATTGACGTGAAGTAGATGTAAACTGAAAAAACAGCTATTTTTTGAATAAAAGAAGCTCTCGAAACGAAAAATTGGCCAGAAAATTCAGCAAAAAGATGAATAAACTTGAAATTTCTCTAATCCGATAGACATGCATTATAATTTTGCCCCTTCCTCCCTTTTAACGAACAGCTGGTGCACTGAAAAATGAATAAAAGTTGCTGAAATTAGGGCAGCCTGCTCAGAAATGAATAAAAAACCCAGCTGAAAAGCAAATAAATTGAAAAAATTTACTTTTTTCCATCTGCTACATCTATAAAGCAATTTCTTTTGGACAAAAATGATTTTATGCAGCAGTTGAACCATTTCGAAAACAAATTTCAAAGAAGCAGCGCTAGGTGAAGAACAGAATGACGGCCGCCTTGCTTTTCTTTCAAAAATCCCGATTGCAACGAAAATTTATCCCCTGATTTTTTTATTGAAGATGATAAATTGATCTTTTTTTTGTGATCGTTTACCCAGCTTATTACTATTTCATTCATTAGTTGCTTTTATCGAACTGCAGATGCAGAAAGATTATAGCTAACCATTCATGACAGCAAAAGCCTTGAAACGCAATAAAAATAGAAAAATATTAGCTGTAGCTCCGATTGAGTTTGACCGATCAGTATTTTGAGAAAATTCTCGCTTTATTCACCATTTGAACGCCTCTTAAAGGGACAGTCCATCCGTAAAAATAAAAGTTGAAAAAGTGGACCCGCCAACGCTAACTTTCCCTGATTTTCAGGGAAAACATTTTTTCGTTATATTCTGTTATACGCAATTTTGGTGTTGTTTCTCTTCGTATTTATTTTTTTTCAGTTTGGCTTATTGCTGAATCATCTACAGACACTAGAGAGTCTTTTGCAAATACTTTTGAGCCCTTGCATGTAGCTGGAAAAGCAAAAATTTCAAAAATGAGCATGGATAGCAGAAAAAAAACAAAAATTCTTCTCCCTGAAAATCAGGGAAAGTCAGCGTCGGCGGGTCCACTTTTTCAACTTTTATTTTTACGGATGGACTGTCCCTTTAAATTCCAGAAATGTTGATAAAGTCGCTTTTTATTCAAAAAGAACGGGAGAAACTCTAAAAATCTTCGTTTATTCCACTCAGCAACTCACTTTCATTGAAGTTTTCCCCATAAATTTTGCTAAAAATCGAACAGCTGAAATTCGAAGTAGGTCCATCACACACTGTTTCCAGATCCGCGATTTTAGCGAATTGTACCTAATTTTTAGAAATTTGACTTTTCAATAAGTTGCCATCAATTCATTATTTGGATTTGCCTTCGGTTGACTTTATAAAATTCCCAAAACCAAAGAAAGATCCCTCTAAATCCTAAAATTCCTATCATTTTTATTTCACTCTCGAAATAAAATAATTGTGGATAATTTTATACACTAAACAGTAGCCTGATAGATCCTCATATTATTTTTTTCAGAAATGATTGGGAAACCGGTCTCCGCCAAGTTTTTAGCTCGAAAAGAAGAATTAGAACGGGAAAAGGCGGACAGAAAAGAAATGCATCGACAGAAAGCCAGGGAAAAATCACAAATGGAAGTAGCTGGAGTCGTTTACCCCCCGAACTTGGGAAGACAAAAGAGCGGGAATACGCCGATCGAGGAACAACCTTATTATGTACGTTTCGCTGAAAGTAAAACCAGCAAAAATGGTTTCTAACGAAATTATAAAGAGAAAGTAAAATATTGTGGAATTAGTTTCAGCCAGGAGATATAAGTCTATCTCATGTTTGCTTCCCAATGAAAAAATTGGCGTAGTTTTTCTAACGACGGTAAATTGACAAAAAAATAGGGAGAAAACACGCAAAGAAAACTTGAAATGAAATTGGGCTGAAAACCCGCGTTTCGGGACAGTAAGGATTTGGCCGAATTTTACTTATCCGCGTTAGTAATTAGCCGTCAAGAGGTTGTCCGTCATATAGTTTCGCCGTATACCGTTTGGCCGTCAAGCGTTTAGCCGTCCAGAGTTTGGCCGTGTTAGGTTTTGGCGGTATTTTTCTGCAATCTCGCATTTTTTGGTTGACGACAGGTTTTTCGCTATTTCAAACGACGTCCCAGGCTTATTTTATCCCAATTTTTTCACAATTTTCCTGCTATTTCGTCGCTATTTCACCAGTGATAACATATACAAACAATAAAAAACCAAAATTCAATAAAAATGAAGATAATGCAGTAAATTAGCGAAAAATCTGCCGTCAACCAAAAAATGCGAGATTGCAGAAAAATACGGCCAAAACCTAACACGGCCAAACCCTGAGCGGCAAAAAGCTTGACGGCCAATTCGTAACGCGGACATTCTAAAATGGCCAAACGCTATGACGGCCAAACTCTTACTGTCCCCGCGTTTCTTGCACAATCAGAATTGGGCACATTCCACAAATTATAAATTCCCCCGTAAAACGGATAGAAATTAGCATTTTCAGCCAGAAATTGACTATTTTTTCGGATTTCTTTTGAAACAAAAATTCCAACCACTTATTCACTCCAAAATGCCTTCAATGGCAATTTGTCGCGCGCATTTGAAAAGTGCTGAAAAAACCAGCAGTAACTATTTGAATTGATCAAAAGTAGCTCCTGTAGAAAAATTATAAGAGCACCGTAAACACTAAAAAATCTCGTAGTTTTGATCGAATTTACAGATTGTCTACTGAAAATTTGTGTCAAAACGGTCAACATCAAACTTTTGGCCAGGTTTACCGTAATTGTTGTTCCCTGTAGTAAAAGGCAAACAAGAACAAAATATAAAAAGGCTGATTGAAATATAAAAAAAAGTAGAATTCCTTGCTAATTAGATGAAGTTCAGATGTTTTCTGATCCTAATAAGAATCCAGAAGACCGCTCTTTTTCGTTAAAGGGACGATAAGGCAGGATTTGAATTAGCTGGAATTGCGCGCTTGGCTTACTGTAGCTATTTGTAAAAATGGTCAGCATGCATTTTTATCGTTTTTTATTGTTTTCTAGTGTTTTGCCGGCATCGAATTACTATAAAGCAAAAAAGAAATAAGCGAAAAGTAAAGCAGGATAGAAAAGATAGAAAAAATTCGTGCAAATTGAGCTTGTTGAGTATAAAATAATATTTTGGCGATTTACGAAGTCGTTCATATATCAAAATGTTTCTAAAAATCAGCTGAGTCGATTGCAAATAAAATCAGATCATGGAAAATAACAGTTTTAAAGAAAAACGTAATTTTTCATTTGGAATTTGCAAAATATGTGCATGATGTTTACGCGTACTCTAAAATTTCGCGGAAGTTCCGCAGAATTCAAATCCTGCCTTATCGTCCCTTTAAAGTTTCATTATTTTGAATAATCAACGTCTAATGCAGTCTACAGTATCCCAAATCTCTTTTGTTTTCCACATTTTTTCCCGGTTTCTTGAGGGAAATGAGCGCTGCGGCATCACAGGAGGCGCTCGTTTGAATTGGACTTTTTCCAATAGAAATTCGTATAATTTGCCTGATTTTCAAGCGGTTCTGCAGCGCCAGTTTCCCCAAAAATTGGAAACTGAAAATTAAAAAAAATGAAAATTAACGTAAAGCGGCCATTAGAAGTCTTTAAAATATTCATTAACACGAGATCTTATCAGTTCCAGGAACCTCCTTACGAATGGTACGCCGCCAATATTCAGCCAGAAGATCACATCGAGCCCCTGGATTCCTTCGATCAGCCAAATCGCCATTTTTCCCATCCCAGCAGCTCAACATCCAGCAATTCCCTAATTTCTGGTAATTTTTTTATAAAAATTTCAATTTCAATTCCTCAGGTGCGCCGTCAGAAATCTCCTCAAAAATATCAAGTCTCTATGAAAAATATTGCGGAAAAACGGAGGAAAAGCAAAATCCAAGTCCTTGGCAGACAGCACTGCCCGCAGCGGTAAAACCACCGCCAATTGCACCGCCAAGGGAAATTCTACGGGTTCCTAGTCCTGTTGGTGAGTTTTTTAGTTTTTTTTTGGGGAATTTTTAAAAGGGAGGCCGCGATTGTTTTCTAATTTTGTGGAAGAAGGGCGACGAATTCCCAAATTTCAGCTATAAAAGAGCTTGTAGCCGATAATTTCCCGGCTTTTTTCGGTTTTCCTAATGAAATTTTCTTATTTCGCGGACTTTTTGACTAGGGATTACGGTATAAATTGCCAGTATTGGAGCACTTCCGAATATGAACCGCCTTTTGTGCTGTAAACAATCTTTATAACCAAATTGAAATCTAAAAATCCGATTGTTTGAGGTCTTTTTTCTACTGAAATGAGCGGCAAGTTTTTGTTGCAATCAGAATTCAAATGTCATCGAGAAGAGCAACGGGCAATGAGAAATCGGTTACTGGTATGAAAAACGCTGTTTTTTTCAGATTTCGGTAAAAACTTGGCTCCAGAGCGTCCTCCCTCGACAAATGAATTCATTCCACCGGAAGAAATCGCCAAAACGGATCGCTATTCTCTCGAAGAACCAGCCCTCAAGCTGCCAACAAAAGTTCGATTTCCCATAACTGTACAGGAAATTGCTACGGTTTCGGTGAGTGTATTTATTTGGGAAATAGAAAGCAATAATATTCCCATGGCGAAATCTCGGTAAACCTATTAATTTTGGGCAGATTCACGGGCTACTTTGCTTGTTTTGAAAAAAAAAATTAGTAGAAATTCAATGCCTAACAAGGCTGTAAAAAATGTAGATCATATCCCGAATTAGATCAGAAGCTACAGTTTTCTTATATAGCGACATTGAAATATGGAAAAAAATAATGGGAAAATGTTCTTTTACCATTTTCTTTCGATCTAACACCGATAGCTGGCAAAATTTGTCTTTTTCACGCATCGTTCTTCTCTTTATTCACTCTCGCCTCTTTATTTGGAAGAAATGAAAAATATGCGTCGCTACATCAGTGATTCTTGCAAAATCACCCAATTTTTCAAATTTCAACCGATTCAGAGGCCCCTGAAAGCATCCACGATTACCGAACAGCAATGACAACGTTTTTTCCCCAAAAATGAGTTTTCTCAGCTAACTGCTTCGTAAAAAATGAAATATAGTTGATTTCTAATCTTTGGGGAAACGGGCGTTGTGGGACCACTTGAAAATCAGGAAAATTTTACGAATTTTTAATAGTAAAATTCAAATTCAAATGGGCGGGTCTTGGTGTCCTAAGCGCTCCTTTCCCCCAAGATTAGAAACCAACTTGGTCCATTTTTTTGATCAAAAAAACTGAAACTACACAATTTTATATGCGCTGCGGCTTCTCCCCATTAGACATGGAGCTGTTCTTCGTCTAAATTAGACAATAGAAACTAAAAAACCCGAAAAATGTTTCCCAAATCTTTTTTATAATTTTCCATTCAGTCCTTCATCACTAAATAACTTTCCCTTTTTTTTCAGGACATCGTTCTTCTCTGTCAGCTGCGAGATGCTCCACTCGTCTTGAAACCTTTCCTGCATCCAACAACTCGTGGCCTTCTCCGAAAACTTGCCACCCAGCTGGGAAATGGCTTCCAGTTGATGGAAATCAGCAAAGCGTCCACAGGTAAAAAGACTGAAAACCCCATAAAATAGGAAAAATTACAGTAACCCGACCAGCCAAAAAAGGATACAACCAGGCGCCAAGAGTCGCCACAAATGTTTGGTTTAAGGGAATCATTAAACTGCTGACATTGGGAGAAGGAGTCGACGTCGATCCACAGTTAGTTTTGACATCATTCGATTATTGAAAAGCGTCTTTATTGGCCCTTTATAAAATGGCTGAAAAATTGAAGAAATAACAAAAAAAACTAAAAGTCGTTGGTTTTTTTTATTGAAAATGGGGTCAAATGGCGATGAAAGTCAATCTGATCAGTGAAAGAGTAGGGAATGCGAAATATCTCCATAGTATAATTTTTAGTCAAAATATGGCTGGACTGTATACATTTTCCGGTATTAGCTGATGTCTAAATATCCCGGAAATCGCGTATTTTTGATTGAGCCAGTTTTTTGTAACCGCACTAGTCAATTTTCGCTGAAAGATTGATAGTTGAAACCGCTAACTTTTGGAATTTGAAACTTGATAAGTCAGATTATACCCACAGAAAATTTGCCCACATTTTTAGTCATTTTTTAAAGAATTGATTGGCGACGAATTGAATAAAAAAATTTACTCACCTTTTTATAGAAATTGTGAAAAATTGAAAAAACGTTGTGTCGAATGGTGAAAATGCTATTTTGGTCCAGAGTATTCAGTTTTTATGAACAAAAATTTGTAAATTTACCGTTGTAAGCCCTCAAAATCTCTTACATTCGGATTTTTTAGATTGAAATATCAGACAACATTCAAAAAAATACAATTTGTCATAAATTTGACTTCTTATCTAGCCTAGAATTGCATAAAGTAGCGTACCCATGCCTTTATAGGAAATGGGAAAAACTTTATGTCGCATTGTGAAAATACAATTTTGATCAAGAAATACAATTTTCCATGAATTTTAGTTTTCTTCTGAAAAGGAAATCTATTGAGTAAAATTCCTAACGCGCGCTTTTATAGGAAATATGGAAAATTGAAAAAAAAATGCAGCGAACTAATGAAAATGGGATGATAGGCTATGTTTCAATTCGATTTCAAGTAATTGTCCGATTTGTGAGATTCAATGGAGCTGTAAGACTGTGTCTAACAGGAAAAAAAACGATCTCCTTCAATTCATTTCGTTTTAGGCGCCGTACAAAAATGCCAAATTTATTCAATTTTGATTTATAACACCTCTTCAATTTTTCTATGTTTCAAAGCACCGATAAAAGCAAGTTTTAGCCCGGTTTTCTGATGTGGCGGAAACTGAATATTTACCATGTTCCCCGTAGAATAGAAATACCCTTCCATGGCTGGAAATTCCAGTAAATTCTTCATTAAGTCAATTTTTTCAGAGTATCAGCCGATTTCGCCTATGCTTCCTGTTTGGCTTCCCTTGTCTACATGATGATTATTCCCTTCCAATTGGTTCAAGCGGTTCAAAGTGCCGGGGAAGAATACATTTCCCTCGCAATTTACGCCTGTAAACGAAGGATACGAGAGCTGATAGCCGTTTCACGGGATCGTAAGTCTTTTTTTGCCCATTTTTTCGGGTTTTTCGCCCCGTAAAGCAGCAAAAAATCGCCTTTTCAGCCTATTACGGTCAGCTGGCACTTCATGAAGGAAGTATAAACGAATGCTCAGAGCCGGTAAAAGAATTATGGGCCAATTTTATCAACAGAATGCGACATATGGGAATGACCCACTGGGAAGACAACAAAATACGGGTTCCCACCTATTGGGCGCCATTTCCTAAGGTTTGTAAGCGCCAAAAGAAAGGAAGGAATATTTAGAATTGCGTCCACGGGTTTTATTTCGAATGTGTAACTGACAAGCAGCCATTCAGTTGGGTAAGTTCAATTTCTTTACTGTTTCGCATGAGATATTTATTGCTGCGCGTGTAATTGCACAAACTCCACCGTTGTGTCATCTTATAGTCCATTTCCAACGGTCGTTCCTCACGCTCCGGGACCTTTACGCACAGTCCTTTAATTTTTTCGAGACAAATGTTCATTTTTAGGCTTCTTCCAATCTTTGGAATAATTCTTATGCATTCCATAATGATCGCTGCGATTTCTCCAATCAAAAAAGCGAAAAATATCATCGAAACTAGTAAAACTGAAAATCAAAAGCAAAAATTTGATTGCAAAAATTAAAGGACTGCGCCTAATGGTCTCGGAGCGCGGGGAACGGCCGTTGGAAATGGACTATAGTTTTTCCGCAAAAATTTTTAAATACAATTCCTAATAGGATTGCGATGCGATTGCGATCCATCGCAAAACGGCCGCAGCCCACAATTCGATTCATGCGATGCATCGTAATTTGCAAAAAATGCCCAGCCCCGATTCCTATGGTTGCAGGAATCTGATATATTTTCATCTTCAGCAGTAATTTTCCTCCCTTTAGGAAGGCCTCGTTCCAAATTCTTACGACATTATTCCCTTCGACATTGAGGATTTCATCAGCAGTTTTTCCCAGTCTCGATTTTCTTGCTCTGCCGCAGAAGCTGGAATGATTCCCCCAGAACCTTACGTGAGTCCCCCCTTTATAGCCAAAACGTCAGTAATTTTCCAGAAAGCCGTGAACCGGGCCATGTTATATCAACTGAAGCACACAATTCCCAATCTCCCGCCTACGGTAAATTTCAAATTTTTAGCGCAAAATTAGCCAAAATTCCAGAAATTTGATCCAATTGTCCATTTGCCATTCCGAGATTTGCTCTACAAATATGGAGCCAGCAATTTGAACCCGATGTTTACACTTTTTACTGTGAAATATATTGGACATCGATGGGGAAGACGGCTTCATATCAAACATCAATTAATTATTGGTAAGTTGAAGGCTTTTTTAATGTTTTGGGGATTGCATATATTGGTCAAAGGCAACGTCTATGGAACGCTAATAATTTCCCTTCGTTTTTATATATTCATCTTGAAAAACGAGCATTATTTCAATTATTTCACCTGGAACGCATAACCGCCAATTTTTCCACAAGGCAATAATCTGTTCATAAATCCGAATCTTTCCAGAAGTAGACGATCTCCAAAAAGAGCACTGGAAGCACGTCGTTTGCCTGTCATTTGAGGGAATCCCGTACTTTTTCTTGGGTGCTAAATGTGCCATGGATAACTTCTCATCGGCTTTGTTTCATTGCTGTTCAATCATCGCCCAACAATTGTCGACAATGATGATTATTCCCCGGGAATTGTGTCAATTACTCGAAAGCAACAGTCGACACATCGTCGCCGCTGTTATTTATGGATGTCGACATCGATTCGCCGCTTTTGAGGCGCTGATGAGAAATCGTGAGTTATTTTTATCCTCCAACGCAGATGACAATATTTCTGGAACCTAGCAATTCCTTTATTTGCCGGCTAAAACACAAAAAATCCTGTTTTTGGGCAAAATTCCATAGATTTCATCGAAATATGGGGAATTTTTGGTTTTTTCCAGAGATCTTTTATAAACTTTTGATCAATGAAAAGTTCAATCCGGAGTCCGGACTCGAGGAATAATTCCAATTACTCCAAAAAATAAAATTAACGGAATTTTTGCTGCCTCAAATAAATAGATTCCAGCTCAAAATTCTTATATTCCTCACAAAACAAAAAAAAATATGTAAAAAGTTTGAATAAGTGGGAGCGAGGGGCACTTTTGTTGCACCGGAAAATCACATTTCTGTTTCGTTTATGAAAGGAATCGACGGGAAAATTTCAGAATCGCCCCCCCACCAGTTTGCCCCACCTCGTTCGAACCAGCCACCCGCACAGCTAAATTCGCCACCGAGGGTGGCTAAAGTAACCGCGTCAGGGGGGGGGGGGGGGGGGGGGGGGGGGTGGTTGGAGTGGTATGCGGGTGGAAGTGGTGTATTTAAGATTGCCTACCCTCAATGGTTAGTGGGTGGCGAATCTTAAATTGCTAGGCAACGTTTAAGATTCCCCACCCAACCTATTTCAGAAAGACCACCCCAGACCTCGTTCGATCCTACCACCCCACATCTGCAGTTGGCACGTGACGTGCCATATTCAGATGAATTGTAGAATTGGCACGTGACGTGCCATCTTTGCAAGAGTCCACATCCGGGGGCTGCGCCCCCCGGACCCCCCGCTTTAACGGCTCCTCGTCGACATGCCTGCGGCATGTCGCCTTCGGAGCCCCAGCGAGGGAGGGGGTATTTTGCTAATGATTGTGGGGAAAATTTCAGAATCGCCCCCTGCACCAGTGAAGCAAAACACGGCCGCACATGGCCGGAAAAAAGTGAAAAATGAATTTTAGGAATAAAAGGCACGCCGCTACCCTGCGGGTGGTGAAACTGAGCGCGCAAATTCAAACTGCTGGTGTTTGAATTTCTAACTGCGGGTGGCTGGTTCGAACCAACCCCGGGGTACCTATACTGGACTCATGCGGGTGTCGAATATTAAATGCTCCCGGAATCGACGGCTATTTCATTCCTGGCTAATATTTTTTGCCATGAAACCGTTACAGTATGAAAAAACACAAATATTATCGTTATTGTCAATTAAAAACGATACCCACCTTCTTGTATTCTAACCGATACACAGTAAGTTCATGTAAATTTTGCTAAATCTAACAAAAATCGTCAAAAAATCAAAATGGAAAGAAGTTAGATGCCACCATTTTACCGATTTTGGAATGTTGCAAATTCATTATCGAGACCGCGATGCGCTAAAAAATCCATTTAGAGAATCGTTGGCGTAATAAAAAACTCAATGTTCTACGGCTTCTATTTGACGGCAAATTTTTTGCACACACGGTGCTCTGTGAATCGGCTGCTTGGGAAATTTCCTTATTTCTTTTCCCAGAAAATCGTTATGTTCTTATTTTTGTGGATATTACTAAAAATTATCAGGGGAAATAAACGCAAGAAATCGCTTCCTGCCTTCATATATTCCCTTCAAATACCTAAAAAATCTCTCAATTTCCAGCCATGTTCGCTTCTTTGATCGTTTTGGACAGTGCCGAGATTGAATTCCGTAATCCTCTCTACCATTTGGCTGAATATTTCTATTGGCGGATGAGGAATACCGGCTGGGCTTATTGGATGGAAAATCGCCTGATCAAAGTTCCAATGGGACTCATCAATTTGAAGGTAAAACCAGCTCATCACAACAGATTGAAATTTCAATTTCTTGGCCTTTTTATCTTACTCACAAAACATTTTCAGAATTTGCCAACGGATACTTTCTTCCAATTCCAGGAATGTTTCGACCAGGCGGATTGGGTACGTTTTTCAATGTCAAAAGACAGGAATTTCCCCTTTTAGACTCAAATCAACAGTCCTGAGGCATATTTCGACAGTTTTGATGTCCGATCTCTGGCCATTGAAGACAGATTCCCCGCTCATTGGGAAGGAGGCGGGTGGGCAGGACCAGAAAGTTGGTTTTTTACTGTTTTGAGGGGCGGTTATAAGGAATTTTGGATCAATTATTTTAGTCCTTATGTAGTGAATAACGGCAAATAGTAAATTTTTTTTTCCACCAAATTTCCAGCAACAGAGGAAGAACCCGTCCATCCTGCTCTCCAATCCAATCCAGAATTCAAAAATATCGACACAAAAGAATTTGAAAATGCTCTAATCAACGAATATAGGGTGAGTTTGGATTTATTTGGGCTAGTTGATGGGTTTTTTGAAAAATTTAGTGAAATACAACTCCAAAGAAAGGACGTATGCTGTTAATCAGTTCTTCTTTTCAAAATCCACCGTATTCTATGAAAACTAGCAACAGATTCCTTCCTCTTTACCTTTTTCCCTGTTTTTAGTCGAAGTGCTGGAATGGCTAATGTTTTATGAGCTGTATATTACAAGGCGGCTATAATCTGCTATGGGGCCACCCCGTTGGATGTAAATATAGGATTTACTGAATATTTTTTAGCAAAATTGGTGGCAAATTGATGTGTAGCCGAGTTTTTTGTAGCGATTAGACAGTTTTTATGTTCAGCCAAAGGAGGAATGGAGATATCGTTCTTATGATAGTTTATGTGGCCAGTAATCTCTAATTCTGCAATGCTTCCAGGACCTTATTTGAGATCAATTGTAGGATAAACAGACGCTAAACAATACGAATCGAGTAAAAGTAGTAAATTTTCTTTTTTTTATTTTTTTGGGAATAGGATTCTTGAGCAATCTAATGCTGTGATGCGCAATCGGGCTCGTGAAAGTGGTCATTCGGGCCGGCCCGAAAATGAATTTTCGGGAAAAACCGGCAATCGATGCTTCGTTCTCGGTTGAATCTCAATCTTTTGAAAAACGGTAAGTGGCACGAAGAAGAGCAAACCTTACCCTTTCTTATGAATTAGCTTTCAATTCCGCACTGCTGATTTTTCTCGAACGATTTCGCAACCATTTCAGGCCGGCCTGGCCAGCAAATATCTCGCAATTGCTCGGGCTGAGCCGGCCCGGCCCCTATTCTTATTTTCGCCAACGACGTTCGAACAAAAAAACATGGATGAGAATGGCAGAAAACGCGCTTGAATTGAAGAATAGATTTTCCCCAATCTTTTATCAATGGTATATTATCAGGTTGCAAATTCTTGTCCTAGTTGTTTTTGTGGTTCGTCAGCAAAAGTTGTAGTTTTCTTGTTATACGAGTTATAAAATAGGCAGCAATGCGTGGAATTATTGTTAGAAGGTGCAAGTAAAGGGTTCCAAATGATAACCCAAATCCCTTTCCTCCTCTTCCTTCTCTTTCATAAATTCCGCAATGTTTTGTTTTTCCTATTTAGGCTCTCGGGCAGGAAGAAGTCGATGTTTCGAAGATATGACAAAATGTTTTCCCTCCTCAATATAAAGAAGCGCTGGGCCTGTAGACAATAGTAGCCAATTATCAGTTTCATCATAAAATCACCTCCGAAAAAGTCATTTCCATTCCTCTGTTTTCCATTTTCATTTTGTAAAAAGACGGATTGTAGGAGTTTAGGGATTCCTAAATTTACTAATGTTCCATGTTGTCTATAAAAAATAAGAAGGCTGATAATCGTGTTCATATGAGTTTGTACACATCGTAAACTCTTATTTCCATCCGAATTTAGTTTCCACAATGTTTATTCGTTCAATTTAGGCAATAAAAATCAGCGAAAAACAGTAATCTCCTTTTTTTAGATCATCAAATGTCTCCTCTCCGCTCACGAGTGCGATATCGTCCTTCAAATAATCCGCTGCTTAGCCGGAATGGGAATGACCGTTCTTCAAATGAACGTCATCACTGGTATTTATTTTTTTCCCTACCGTAATCAAATAATCTTCCAGAACCAAATGCAAATGGCCCTGTTCGATATCATTGCGAGTTATCTTGGGCCGGAGATTTGGGCTGGCTGTTGACGGCTCAATACGTCGATGAGAGAGAATCGTAAGCTTTCTGAGAAATTCGGAAGAAGAAAAATTATTCAGGGCACTGGAATACGGAGTAGCTTGGGCCCTCTACAAATTGTTGATTCGAATGGGAATTGTACCGCCAGGACTCTATAAATTTGTTTGTAATAATGAGGTAAGTGGATTTTTTTGTTTTCATGGGAAATATAAAATTCTTTGGGAAAATGAAATTTATTCTTTGAACCACCTCCTATGCAAAAATCGGCCGAATTCTCCCATTTTTGATGTCGAAAATTAGTTTGAAAATCGTATTTTTCCCGACAATTCAGTAATCTTTTAGTGGCAGTGACACATCAAAAAATCTTGGATGTATGAAGGATGAAATTGGACGTTTGCTCGCGCTGTAGCGCGTAAAATTATAAAATACCATACTGAATAATGGCGATTTTGAACGCACAAAATAAGATGAAAATTCTGCTGACTAACCAATTCAATCACCATCTTTTTTCAATTATATTCTCTCCAAAACAAAACCCCCACTTCTCCATAAATTCTCGATAAAATCTTCCCCTTTTCAGGCCCGTCTCCCCTACGTAATTTCCGCGCTGTCTCCATTTTTTGGCCTCCTTGAGTCACTCCTGCCAACCTACCGTAACCACGAGGATCAACTCCGAGCCCGTGACTATCTCGTCGATGAAATGCACCATCTCTGTGTCCAAGAATGGTGCAACCGGGCGATTTGTCTGCCACCCGAGCTGCTTCCCAGCCTCCCAGAAATCGAGCAGCTGCCATTCATCCGAACGGGAACCATGGATTTCCGGGAATATGAAGAATGGAACAGGAAAAGTCACATGGTTTGCAGCTTTAGCATCAATTTTTGATCAATTTTGTTCTTTTTAGTATCACAGAAGAGCGGAGATTCTGGATGGAAGGCGTGGAAGCAAACAGAAACCGGGAATGAAAATTGGAAAGACAAAATTTGGACAGAAATCAGGGAGAAAGGAGGAAGAACGCCAACAGCAGCCAAAAAATGAGGTTTGTTTACGGATCGACAGGAAACTTCGGAAGAAATTCGGCAAAAAAAAAATAATGAACCCCAAAAATTACGTTGGAAAATTATTTTCTACTTCAATACGGCCTTGATGCATTGGGCACAATTATTTTTTTAGGAAATTTATAGAAATCGTGATATAATGGCTAATTTATAGCCGGTTTCCAATCTCGCGGGACAAGTTAGCGTCCGCTGTAACGCGGGAGTTTGAATTTCCCAAAAATCCAGTGGATTCAAGATATTCAAACTCCCGGGCAACGGCTCCAGGACGCCAACTTCTCCCCTTGGAACTGACTGTGGAACTTTTGTCTAACAATGTAGAATTAGCATCCAGAATCGGGCGTTTCCTTTAGAAGAAACACTAAAACATAAAAAATTTATGAATTAGAAGGGTTACTTCACATTCGATCCCGTGTGAATGGTTGAGTATCTACTTTGATGGTAACCTTGACCTAAAGAAACGATCCTCTTTATTCCTTCTTCCTTATAAAATAAGGCTGAAAAATAATGGATCGAATCGGCTAGCACCGATATTTCTTCACTTTCCTGATTCGATATGTGGGACTTTGAAAAATATCGAACAGTGCTAAATTTGTATCAATTGGTACATTTATCCGATACTCAATTTGATAGAAATACAAAGTGTGACTAGACTGGGCCGATATGGTCGATATTCCCTTTATCCGAGCTTTGGATAGAATTCACGGTATTCTACTGATCGCTTCCATTTCTTCCCCAAGCTGAGAATTTCTGTACGTGCAGATTTTCCACTAAAGATTTTGCAAAAATCGAAAAGATCAAAATATCCCAACAAATTTTCTTTTTGAAGGAAAGATGAGCAGGTTCGATATGATTTTTATGGTCAAAAATCATAATTATCAAAGGAATGCACGATCTTACGGGATTTCTCTTCCTTTATCAGAGGAAAAACCGCTAAAATTGCCGAAAAGAACGTGTGACTTCAAATTTTATGGATGACCTTCAGGTTTCTGTAATTTTGAGATCAATGTTCCTTCTCCGATAGTATCGGATTTTCTTGCTTTAATAGGCATTTCTGACCAAATTGAAGCAAAACCGCGTCACTAAAAATTGGGCAGTTCAAAAAATTGTTCCATATGACGTGATTCTCTTCATTTGGGCAATTGAAATTTCCTTATTCTTAAAAAATCCTAAGATTTCCTTTGATCATGAAGGTGGAAACCAAGTTTCTTTAAGAAATTTGCCATTTTTATGACTGATACTCATAATTACCGGCATTTTTCTATTCAAAACGACTCAAATCCCTAAAATAATCATTGTTTTAGGAATCTTATGCTTGGGATTATGGCTATGGCCAAGGGCCATCAACTAGTGCAGCCCATCAATATAGGAATTCTTATGGCCAGGATGAATATTATTGAATATTTTAATTGTTGCTATAGAATTATTTAACCCAATAAAGGCATTCATGTGTTTTGTGTAGATCGTTTCCCTATGTAAAATGAATATCAGGTGAAAAACTTTGATATTCCTTGAGTTTTCGCTGCTTTACCAGCAATTTTCTTCTAAAGGATGGTCATAATTGGCTGTATCTTGGGCAATATCACCAAAAACTATTTTTCATTGCCCAAAAGCGTGGCAATTGGCCAGATGGAGGTAAAACACACCAGGAAAAGGTAAGAAACTTGAGAAAAATCCGCAAAACGTACATTCCAATATCGCCTCCTCTCATTTTTTTTATTTATTTCTCATTTGAATAATAATATTATTTCTTTTCATAGTGTTCATGGCTCTTTTCTCTTATGTACAATAGTCTGTCACAAAAAATGGCGACATTTCAAAGGTTTACCGTTGATTTCTGATTTGAAACGGGAAATCAGATGGGTTTTGGGAAGAAAACAGGACCTCCGACAGCGAAATTGAGATGATTTGAGGTATTCTTTACATGTTCTTGTACTAATTTGCTGTGAACATTGTCTTTCCTTCTCACAATTATTATCTATCGGCCAATTCACAAATAAACTAATATTTTCATGTATTCTCTTTTATTCCCTTCGGTTAGTATCTTTGAAGTTTTCCTTCAACGACAATTGCTCCCTATTTTACAAAAAAAAACGGTGCTCCCTTTTTTACCGCAAATCCTGAATATTTGCCCTTGAAATACTGGTAAAAATCCTTTGAACTCTGGCGGGGATTGAACACGTGACCTGAAACTCCGAAGCCACAGCTCGTCGCTGTGGGCACATGAAATCTCATTAAAGATGACCAAAACTCGTATATCTTTACAATAACACATTCTTGCTAGCTGAAAAAATTATCGGAAATACAGAAGACCATGCTGAATTGATTGCAAGTATCAGAAAAATGCGAAAATTTGTGTTTTTTTCAGCTTCATCAGCGCAAACTATTACGGGGGTGCCCACGTTTCGTCGGCGGCGGCGAGCTGTGAAGCGCTGACCATTGGCGCAACGGCAGCCAACAAAAATATGATAAATAATCTGTCAATTTAGTTTGTTCTGAGGTCAACTCTGGTCATTTCCTCATATTTTTACGCAAAAATTGCTGGCAAAAATGAGCATTTTCTATGTAAAATTTTCTCATTCAACTCCATCGCTATTTCATAAATTTTCACGAAAAATAGGCCATTTTGACAGAAGAAAAGCGTAAAAAATGAGGGAAAACCATGAAATTTCGTGTAAAATCTTACAATTTCAGTCAATTCTGGCCGTTTTTCTCTGCTCATTTGTTCCATTGCCGTGGTGGAAGTCGGACGTCTCTTTTTCTTTTTTTATTTCAACATCTTGTTCTTCAACTTAAAATAACTAAAAATGCTTCAAAAATGGCTGCTCTTCGTGCTGCTTATCAGCATGATAAATGAAATACAACCAAAAAATGGAGATAATCAGCAGCCATCTCCAAATAATCAAATACTATCGCAAACTGGAAATGATAACACACAGCAATCGCCAGCTCAACAACCGGAACCACAACCTCCTCCACCTCCACCGCCTCCTCCTACTTCTTCTAAACCTTGTAGGTTTTCTATTTTTGCAGCGAAAAACCAATGGACACGTCCAGCCACATTTCAACTCAAAAAACTTGGCATTGCGGATGTTTTTTGGGATCTTTTGCAGGCTCTTTGGCCATTTCGGGCTACGGTAGCCCCGCCTTGCCTGCAACCGAAAGTAGATCCAAAGTTTAGTAAAAGTGCAAAGAAAAGTGAGAATTGTAAATCTTGACCTGATATTTGACCATTTTATCCGGCTATTTATTGCTGTTGAGCACAATTTATCAGTGGAATAAATTCTGTGGCCAGTTGTAATCAAATCCACCGGAGCGTCCTGGGTAGAAAATTTACAAGAAAACTTCCCAGAGTTTTATTACCATGAAGATAGAAATGAGTTCGAGCCCTTTTTGTGTCAGTCGACCTCGAGAGTTCGAGAAAACTCGTATGCACAGACGCCGAGCTCTTTCAATTATAACAATCGACACTTTCAGGCGATTCAATAGAAGATGGATCATCTTTCGCTATTTTCGGAAAATGTGACATTGAAGAGTATCCTTATTTTGGCCACTCGATGCAATTTGTGCGACTGGATTTTTCAGCTACTACAGGCAATCAAATTACCACATTCTTTGGTAAAGCAACAAAAGAGGTTAGTTTTGATATTTTTTAAATTGAAGAAAATATTTTAGGCTACCTTGTCAGCTGCATTCAGACTGGTTAACAATAACAAAGTTACTAATATCGACCTTGGAATGATTAAGCGTTGGAAAGCAGAAAAATTGCCTGAGGGTAAGCGAGGTTTTTATAAAATGAATAAGTCAAATTCAGGTGAAGTCTTCATTGAAATTGTCAACAATGTAAATTTGGTGACATTTCTATTTAAAAAAATGGAATTTTTTGATGTGGGCAAGCCCGTTAAAGTCCTCATCTACAACAATCCAATGTTGGAGTGGGAAAAACATGAAAAAGATCTGATAACAGGAAAAATGACTGCCGACTCCTTTTTTGAGACAAAAAGAGACGGTCAGTTTGTATTTATCCTCTGGAAAATGAACCTTGCAGCCTGCACATTTCAAAATCCCCAGGATAAGACGCAATCCATCAAGCCAACTCCGGATCTCCTGCCAAAGTGTAAAATATTCCGAGGAGATTTAAAACTGGAATCTGTTTCTTTATCCGGCGACATAACATTCACAGATGGCTGTCTTCATTTGGTCGGAGTGAATATGAAAAATGTTACAAAGATTACCGCCGAGGCTGGCAAAGGCCACGAAAATTGCAAGCTCGCTGGCGTCAAACCAATAATCGAAAAGAACCCAGGACTTTGTGGCGATAAAATGGCCGCGGTGGCAGCGTACATGCCCAAAGTCGAGTCAAAACTGGATGACACTTGCAGTAAGTTCATTAAATGGCCGGAAAATCGCCATAATTTTCCAGCGGTAATCTGTAAAGACCAAGACAAAGTGAACGATAAATTCTATCGATGTGCGAAAATTGAAGCCGATTTCATTGACTTTGAACTTTGGTTTGAACCGGGATATGAAAGGATTGCCGATAAATTGACAGAAGCCAAGGATATTAGCATCAAAGACAGAGGAAATGTCGAAAAAATTGATTTTCCGGTTTTGAAGACTGTGAACTGTAAATTTTCGCCTATTTTAAATGGGATTTCGACTGCTTTTGACCGTAACAAGGCACTTGAGTAATTTGGAAAAAAAAAATTAAAGATTGCGAGATAGAGGAGATTCTGGGCATATTTTTAAAATATTTACCTCCTTTTTTTGAATATTCCAAAGTGCCGGCTTTTCCCGGGCCTTTTAACCTAAAAGTAGCATCACAAGAAAGCCCAAAATCTCCTCTTTTTTTGGTAAACCTTAAATTTCTAAAAATGGCGCGGATTCAACCAAGTTATGGACAAAAACAGTTGAGCCAAGAATCTACAACTTTCTGTATTTCAGACCTGGAAATTTCTGGTAATTCGGCCCTGAAAACACTGGAATTGAAGGCCCTAATACAGGCAAAGAGGCTGACAATTAAGAACAATCAACAGCTGACCCTGAAAGAGATCAAAAAATTATCAAAAGATCTGAAAAAAGGCCCTGATTCTGAGATTGAATGCATCGCAACTAAGTCGACGATTGTCACGGATATTGAGGCTCTCCGCCATTGTACAAAAATCATCGGCCCGATGTTAATTCGAAATGCAAAAAATGATGTGGATCCGGCTAATTTTAATATTAAAGAAGTGACGGATTGCTTGACAATTGAGGACACCAAGCTGACAAATCTTAGATTTTTGGAAAATGCAAAGTTTGGTTGCACAGAGAAACATAAGCTGAAAAAGAATATACATTTATGTAAACCGGAATTTTTGGGTAAAGATGGAGCAGCCATCGAGCAGATAGATGGAAAGACGAATGACTGCGGTAGGTTTCTTTTTACCATCTTGGTACATTTGTGAACGCTTCCGACAAATTTGGGTCATATCCGATTTCGGGCCAGAACGATTTTGGAGCTTTTTCGTGTGGATTTCGGGTCATGGCTTCCCGTACAGAACCTATGCCGTCCGGAAGAGCGTAAATAGTTAGGAAGGCCACCGTTGTGACCGACCAGCAAGACATTTTTTATTTAGGGCCAAAAATTTCCCATTGCGTCAAATTTTTTTTGCTGCCTTTCTTTTACAGTAACCTAATCTGATTTTACATTTTTTTCAGGCAAAAAATGTACCTCGCTGACCGAAAAGAATTGTGTAATATTCGAGGGCGATTTGACTGTCGACGATTTGACTCTGTCGGCTGATCTTGCCGCTTTGGAAGTCATAGAGGGTAAATTAACAATTACCAGCGGCCCTAGAAATCTTGAATTTCCTGCATTGACATATATTGTCAATTCCAAAGGTATACTGTAGTTTTTTATGCTTTTAATGCAGAAATTCTTTAGCTCCGGCCTTTCTTATCACGAATAATCCAAAGCTGGAGTCGATAAAAATGCCAAAACTTGAGAGAATTGGAGCAGGCGGTGAACAACCGGCAGTAAAAATTGAAAATAGCCCAAAATTGAAGAATTTAAAAGACTTTTTACCGGCAAAAATTGCTGAAACTTGTAGTCGATCAGCTTCCACTTCTTGTCAATATGATAGAGCTGAAAAGGAAGAAAGTAGGCCATTTTACAGTATTTTATGATAAAAAATACAGATTGGTTCAAGGAGAATATTCCTCTTTTGGCTGCAATTATAGCTGGTGACGTGGTTTTCGGCGCAGCTGCCGGCATTGGCGTCTTTCTTTACAAAAGATATAAAAAGAAGAAGAAATCGAAGGCCAAGACTCGCAAATCAGGTCATCTGTGGCGTTTTTCTGTAAGTAATTTTAATTGTCTTTTTTATTTATTTTTTTGTGATATTGAGTGGGAAACAAAAAGGTTTTGGAAAAAAATTCAGTCTAAATTTCAGGTCAATATAATTCTATTTCTTGGCCAGCTGGAAGTTGCAATTAGTGTGATATTTTTTGAGCAGAGAGATCTCAATGACAATTATGATTCGGCCTTTTCCCTCATTTTTATTTCCACTGCTGGTGCCTTCATTATCCTGTGCCTTGCCTCTGTCATCATGGATGGTTATTTATTTATCATAAATAAAAAAAGACACAAGCACAACGTCCGGCCAACTAAATTAACCAGCATCAAGACTGCCCTGCAAACTTTGAAACTTTTCCTGGTTATGATCAACCTTGTGACAATTTTCTTATGGCATGAATATCATGGAATATTGTCACTGGATATGAGCCAAACTACAGCTGAAACTTTGAAGAAGCGCCAAAATTTGGAGGTTACTGTAGTCAAGTCGACAATTATTGCGCTGCTCGAATTGATTGTCTTGGTTTTTGTTGAGACGCATCTTCTGTCATGTGGACTAGGGATTGGAAGAAGAACGCAAAGAAGAAAGAAAAGAAGAAAGGAAAGAAATACAAGAAAAACAGCAAAAAGGATAAAATAGAATTGAATAAACGACGTTTTTACCTCTATCTGTTGTTCTTTGTTTTATGAATTTTCATGTGTCTTACAGCCAAAGGAAGTCTGGGGGCTGGGGCGGGTTACTGTAGGCCTAAAAAATAAGCTTGAATATCACAACTTTCGAGAAATAACTTTGGGTTTCGAGTATAGGAAGAAATTTATTCAAATTATCCCGTTTTCAGATAGAAATTTAAGAATTAATACGGAAAGACGCCAATTTTCCCTAATTTTCAGGGTATTTCGATTCGATTTGGTTCAGTATTTTATTCACCTTGAAATTTTGGCATTTTCACAAATTAGAGCCAGAAAACATAGTTCCAGAGCATAAGTTCCAGAAAAAGCCTCGCTTACGGCATTGATCGAAAAAAGTGTGGCCGGCCTTTCGAGTGGCCACAGTTTTTTTTCTTTTCAAGTCTATTTTTGACACAAAGAATGCCCCTACTCCGCTTTCCACAAAATAACAAAAAAAGGGTCAAAATTTCCATAAAACCTTTTGTAAAACGAAAAAAAATTGACGATTTCAAAAAAAATTCAAATGATTAATTATCATATTTTCTTCCATTTGTTTTCGGTTTTTTTCTTCTATTTGGGCACGATGGTGAAGTTTGCGCTCATTTGGTGAACTTGAACACACTTGCTCACCTAAAATCTCTCTAAAAAATTTTTCTCTCATTTTTTTTCTGTCAAAAAGCTTGTTCAGGCTTAGTAGAGTCTACTTTACTATTTTCGAAAGTTTTACGGCTTGAACCTGGAAAAATCTGCCGCAGAAACCAAAAATAGGGTTGGGTGAACTTGATTCTGCTGGGGTACGCGTATAATCGTTTATGATGATACACTGCTACTACCACACGCACTCTCCCTGTAGTGACACTTAGTATGACAAATTTAGATTTTCTACTCTGAAGTAGTTTTTCTACATTGAAAATAGCTTGGATTCGGAAATAGGCATAAAATGCGTCAAGAACGATAAAACAGGCAAAAAAATCGATCCTGAAAACCCCCTGGTCGACTTTGGTTTGAGGTCCCTGGAAAGGTCGGGCCTTGCGGGCAACTACTCACAAGCAAAGTTTTTCAGTTCGCAACCCGTTCCCGTAACAAGACCGATACCATTCGAAAGAGCGTCAAAAAATGCCGCAGGGAATGTTGTCAGGAAGTGCTCCCGAGCCCGTTTGACACCTTGAGGGAAATTCATAAACAGACAATTTTCAAAATATCATTGTCCCATTTTGAGACTCTCACAAGTGGCAGCCTGGCTCAACCGGCAGATTGTCTGAACTTGGCTTTATAAACCAAAGTTGCACAGGAACCGCTGCTCCCCCGAAAATCCTTACTGGCCCGACCCTATCCTGACACCATCCTCTGGGGTAATTTTTGACGCATTTTCGAATGGCCTTGTTATGGGAACGCGTTGCGAACTGAAAAACTTTGCTTGTCAGAAATATTGGTAAAAATCCTTTGAACTCTGGCGGGGATTGAACACGTGACCTGAAACTCCGAAGCGCCCACCATTGGCACGGGGCGCAACGGCGGTCAACAAAAATAATCCGTCAATTTAGTTTGTTCCGAGGTCAACTTTGGTCATTTCCTCGTCTTTTTACGCAGTTTTGCTGGTAAAAAGGAGCATTTCCCAACTATTTTCTCATTCAACTCCACCGCTATTCTTGGATTTTCCCGGAAAACTGGCCGATCCTATCAAAAGCGAGGTTTTTGACATAAAATTGGGCATTTTGACAGAAGAAAAGCGTTAAAACCGTGTAATTTCGTGTAAAATCTTATAATTTCAGTCAATTCTGGCCGTTTTTCTCTGCTCATTTGTTCTATTGCCGTGGTGGAAGTCGGACGTCTCTTTTTCTTTTTTTATTTCAACATCTTGTTCTTCAACTTAAAATAAATAAAAATGCTTCAAAAATGGCTGCTCTTCGTGCTGCTTATCAGCTTGATAAATGAAATACAACCAAAAAATGGAGATAATCAGCAGCCATCTCCAAATAATCAAATACTATCGCAAACTGGAAATGATAGCACACAACAATCGCCAGCTCAACAACCGGAACCACAACCACCTCCTCCTCCTCTTCCTCCTTCTCCTACGCCTACACTTATTACACCTCCACCGCCTCCTCCTACTTCTTCTAAACCTTGTAGGTTTTTTTTATTTTTATTGCGGGTAGCTAGTGGACAGCGCGCCCAGCCATTGCATTTTCACCCAAAAAATTTGGCACTAGGCACAAAATTTGGTCATCCGGGTATTTTGGGGTCTTTCTCCGGCCCTTCGGTCATTTCTGGCTATGGCATTTGGGTAAAAATAGTGCCTTGTCTGCAACCGAAAATAGACGCAAAATCCTACCCTAATAATAGGGAGATCTCATGGAGATAATCAGCAGCTCCGAGCGGAGCGAGGAGAGAGCCGCGAAGCGGGGCTCCCGAGCATGCTTGTTTAGTAATAATTTGGAAAAGGAAAGCGGGGATTATTCCGATAAAGACGATTTTCAATTGGAATTGGTTCCGGGAACAGCGAAAAATAATTTTGTTTGTGAACAATGCTCGGATTATAAGAAACTTGTAATCTGCATAAACAATATTCATTACTAATTACAATAATTACAGGCCACGAGCTAACCGAGGAACAAGGCGCCTCCTTTGACAAATTCCATGATTGTAAATTTGTTGCGGACTCTCCTTTTGTTGGTAATTGGCAGAAACTCGTGCGGCTGGATTTTTCTGGTGTAAAAAGTGATGCTGATTTTACCACTTTCTTCAGCCAAGCCCAAAAATCTGTAAATATTGATGTTTTTATATTTAATTCAACCATTATTTTAGGTAACTTTGATGGCAGCACTCAGACTGGTTGACAATAACAAGATTACCAATGCAGATTTTGGAAAAGTTGGAACGTGGACAAAATCTGCGGCTGAAATATCTACTGGTGATTACAATTTCTAATCAATCATGCATTTTTTCAGGCACGCTTATTATTGAAATTTTTAACAATGTAAATCTGATGAAATTTCTTATTGATAATATGAGTTCATTTGATTTCGGAACGGATATAAAAGTCAAAGTCTTTGTCTACAATAATCCAATGATGACTTGGACTCCGAAAACCGTAACAATGATAAAAGAGAAAATGACTGACGATTCCTTTTTTGAGACAGAAAAAGACGGTCAGTTTATCCTACAGTTGGTTTCCAATGTCGGTGGAGAAGTTAGCGTCCCTGACCATTAGCCCGGAAGTTTGAATCCAATTCTTTTTTTTTCGAAATTCAAACTGTCGGGCTACAGCTCAGGGACATTACCTTCTCCCCCACGTTTGGAAACTGAGTATAATTTTTTAAAATCCTTTTATCTTTGCAGCCTGTACTTTTCAAAATCCCCAAGATAAGACGCAATCCATCAAGCCAACTCCGGAACTCCTGCCAAAGTGTAAAATATTCCGAGGAGATTTAAAACTGGAATCTGTTTCTTTATCCGGCGACATAACATTCACAGATGGCTGTCTTTATTTGGTCAAAGTGAATATGAAAAATGTTACAAAGATTACCGCCGAGGCTGGCAAAGGCCACGAAAATTGCAAGCTCGCTGGTGTCAAATCAAAAATCGAAAAGAACCCAGGACTTTGTGGGGATAAAATGGCCGCGGTGGCAGCGTACATGCCCAAAGTCGAGCCAAAACTGGATGACACTTGCAGTAAGTTCATTAAATGACCGGAAAATCGCCATAATTTTCCAGCGGTAATCTGTAAAGACCAGGACACAGTGAAGAATAAATTCTATCGATGCGCGAAAATTGAAGTCGATTTCATTGACGTTGAACATTGGTTTACAACGGGATACGAAGATATTGCCGAAAAATTGACAGCAGCCAAAGGAATTGCCATTACAGGGAAGTCAGACGTCACAAAAATTGATTTTCCGGTTTTGAAGACTGTTACCAGTAGGTTTTTACCCAATTTCTTGGCTGTTTTTGGCCATAACTCGGTCAAATCTTTGTCGTTTCTTAAAATTTATCGACTAACGGATAGAGGAAAGCGTGGGCAATCTGCTTGAGCTAATTTTCAGCTTTTAAGAAGGCGGTAATAATTTTTTATCATCGGAAATAGAACGATTTTCTTTATTATTAAATAATCCTCAATAGCGCCAAATTTCTCTGAATTTATTGGACTAAAATTGAGTTCACAAAAAAGCCTAGAAACTCCGCTATCCGGTGGTCTTTGAATTTTTAAAACTGAAGAAAATTTAACCGAGTTATGGCCCAAAACAGCTGAGTCGATTCATAATTTTCCGCAAATTTAGGCCTGGAAATTAGAGGCAACGGCATGCTGAAAGAATTGAATTTACGGAAACTGGAAAATGCTGGGACACTGATAATTGAGAACAATATGCGGTTAATGTGGACTGAGATTAAAAAATTACCAAAAAGTTTGAAAAAAGCCCCAGGTTCCGTAGTCGAATGCAACACGGACAAAAATACTATCGTCACGGATATTGAGGATCTTCGCCATTGTACAAAAATTATAGGAAAATTGATAATTAGAAATGTGAAAAAGGACGTGAACCCGGCTGATTTTAATATCAAAGAAATTACGGAATGCATAACAATTGAGAATACTGAACTGTCGAATCTTGAATTTTTGGAAAATGCGGACATTCCCTGCGCTGTGGAGCACATTTTGACTGGTAACAGAAATCTGTGTATGCCGCAATTTTTACGTGCAAGAGGAGCCAAAGTCGTTCCGATTAATGGAAAGAATACGGGATGCGGTAAGCTTTTTTCTGGGTGTTCCGCGTCTCTCTAGTAGATTTTCGGTGTAATTGAGAGCATGCATGGCCCATCCGTGCCCCCGGGCTCCGGCCCGGCCCCGGCCCCAAATATTTCCTTCCGGAAGCGTGCGACACAACTGAAAAAAGTCATATCTCGGTACTATCTCAACGGTTTTCAATAATTTAAAGAGCGTTGGAAAGAGAAAAAAATGGCCGAAATTGTGACGCTAGTTTTGTTTTAGCAACCTGTAAAAATGAGCTATAATCACCGAAAACAAGCCAAAAATAGCTCGAAAATGCATGTTTTAGCTTCTTCACATTTATTTCCAAGCGTTGTTTGGTTGTAACATGCATTATAAATTTTGCTAGGAATTTGGCTTTATAACAGGGATGGGCGGGTCCGGCTTTTTTCAACCCGGGTCGGTTCCGGGTCGGGTAGACCCGGACCGGAACCGGTCGATTTTCGGTCCGGATCCGGGTACCCGCCCATCCCTGCTTTATAATGCACTTTAAATTATTAAAAACCGTCGAGATATGACTTTTTTTTAGTTGTGTCGCGCCATTCAGGAAGGAAGAATTTGGGGCCGGGGCCATGAATGATTGAGAGCCAGAAGACCACAAATTACCGCGAAAATGGGAAAAGTACTGAGCCATGGGAGGCTTTTGCAGTATGTGCGCAAATTTGGAAGCGTACAGGCGACGTTATAGACGCAAATTAGAAATTTGCGTTGAATGGAAGCCGCAATTTTTTGTACCTGGCGTCCCCCGCTTGCCATGGGCTGTTTCTTTGTCATTTTCCAGCTACCGTAACCGTTTTCCACCATATTTTAATGTTTTTTTTCAGGCAAAAAATGTACTTCTTTGAGGAAAAAGAATTGCGTAATATTTGAAGGCGATTTGATTGTCGACGATAAAACTTTGGCGGATGATCTCGCTGCTTTGGAAGTTATAAATGGAAAATTGACAATTACTGGCTTTGCTGAAAGTTTCAAATTTCCTTCTCTGACGACTATTATCAGTTCCAAGGGTATACTGTAATTTTTATCAATTTTATATGGAAATTCAGCTCCGGCTCTTATTGTCACGAATAATCCAAAGCTGGAGTCGATAAAAATGCCAAAAATTGAGAAAATTGAAGCAGGCGGTGAACAACCGGCAGTAAAAATTGAAAATAGCCCAAATTTGAAGAATTTAAAAGACTTTTTACCGGCAAAAATTGCTGACACTTGCAGTCGATCAGCCTCCACTTCTTGTCAATATGATAAAACTGAAGAAACGGAAGAAAGTAGGCCATTTTACATCAATTTATGTCAAATTTCAGATTCGATGGATAATATTGCCCTTTTGGCTGGAATTGCAGCTGGTGCCGTGATTTTGGGCGCAGCTGGCGCCGGTGGTGGCTTTTTTCTTTACAAAAGAAATAAAAAGAAAAAGGAATCGAAGGTCAAAACCAAGGCAAAGACTCCCACAAAATCGGATGAAAAGGCAAAGACTCCCACAAAATCGGATGATAAGGCAAAGATTCCCACAAAATCGGATGATAATGGAGGCTGCGGAACAATTGTCGACAAATCTCCGACATTTGAAGTTCTTGACGCAATTCAAATGAGAAATCCAGAAACGACAAATACCGCCTATTTGTATTCGATTGCTGATAGCGTCGTCAAATTGCCTCTAGGAACTGTCCTTTTTCGACTTTTTTTACGGAAGAAGCGTAAGTTGGCCAATTTTATCAATTGAATGCTCTTTCTAGACACTGATGCCGATGTTGCTGCTGGCAAAATTGAACAATTTTTTTTGTATTTCTATGAATCAATTCATGGTACGCATTTTATTCAAACCAGTTAACTTTTCGGGTAAAAATCTCTGTAACAGGGCGGAAATTGGGTATTTTACCATAAAATCTTGCCGCAAATCTTCTGGACACTGACAACAATCGAATCTACGATTTTTTTTAATCAAAAATCTCGTAATCAGCACGACCATGGACGTGTTTTTGCGCCTTTTTTTAAATTAAAATAAAATCTCTGGATTACTGTAGCGCAACGGGCCCATTTTTACCCCAAATTACACGAACCCTTGGATATTTGCACCAAAAATTTTGGCAAAAATTCTTTCGACGCTGGCGGGAATTGATCCCGTGACTTTCTGGATGCGATGCCTCCGTTTTTTACCTCAAATTGTGGCCAAAACTCCGAGTTTTTGCTGCAGAAATTGTGGGGCAAATCCTTTGATCACGTGGGTCGCATGAGCACCTTTGGATTACAAGAAAATCGAAAAGAAAAAAAAAGCTAAAAACCATTTGTGTTCCCAAATTTCGTGGCGTCGAAATACAAAATAATTGACTCCTATCTTTTTTAGAATTACTTGGCCATTTTTAATAATTTAAAAAAAATAAAGAGGAGCGGGTATTTGACAAGTTCAAATATTGGAAAAATAGGATTTTTCGCGGTTTATTTCTTTTTTTTTTCAGATGAAGAATCAAAGATCCCATCCGATAGACTCGGTTTAAATCGACACGTTTACCTGGTCAATGAGCAATATCAACACAATTTGCCAGAATTTAAAAATGCCATGTTGACGGCGGTACAAAAGAAAAAAGTTGATAAGAAACAGGAAAAGAAGAAGGAGCCGACGAAGGAAAAGAAATTGGATGAAAAGAAAACAGAAAAGGAGAGAACAAAAGCGGGAAAAGGAGGCAAAAAAGAAGACGGCAAAAATTCGAAAGAAAAAGGAACAAAAGAAACGGAAAAAAACACAGCAAAAACGGATAAAATGACGAAGAAAAGTGCGGAATCGGGTGAAGATACGTCAATGACTCCAAAACCTGCTGCGCCAGCGGCAAAAGAACATCAAAAAATTAAATTGATCCATATTGGACCCGGATTTAAAAAATCCATGAACTTCCTAAAAGAATTGAAAGTAAGTTTTTGAATTTTTCGTCACAATTCTGGGTAATTTACACGATTTCTTGATAATTTTCCCATAAAAATCTAGAATTCTCTCTGAAATTATGCAGATAAATCGAACAAGACCGGGGAATTGGAATTTCCATACAAGATTTTTGGTAATTTACCAGGAATTTGCTCATTTTCGGCTCATTTTTGATTATTTTTGCATAAAAATTCAGGAATAGCTCAGAAATTGCCAGATGCACTCAAAAAATACCTGAAATTGGAATTTTCCATGCTGCGGGACCAGATTTGGGGATTTTTCACATTTGAGATCACAGGCGCACAATTTTGTACACCTTGACGATTATTTCAGCTCCAAATTCACGATCCATCGTCTATTTAAACAGATATTTGACATATTTTCATGGAAACAAGCAATTTTATGACTAAAATAATGGGTTTACTGTATAAAAATAGAAACTTTGTGGGGAAATTGCCCAGAAACTGGATTTCCTTGTTTTTTTTTGTTTTCTGTGTGTACAATGCAGCGAAAATTACATGAAAGCTGATTATTTTGTAGTTTTTTTCCTATTTTGGGTGTAAAGCGCAGAGAAAATTGCCCGAAATTCGGATTTTTACCGTCTTTCCGGTTACAGTAACCCATTTTCTTTCTTTCAGATAAGTCCTCTAACAGAAGCAGATGGCAAGCCGTTTAGAAAATTATCGGATAAATTCTCCAGCCTGCGGAGTTCTCTCATTTTGATGGAATACACAGACGGCACAGAGACACAGACGCGTGAAGTTGAACTGACTGAGATGATTGTCCCCGAGCTGGTAATTGGCCAGTTGCATAATTTGATTCAATGCCCATGGGTCAGTCTGCTCTATTACGCCTGGCAAAATAATATCGTGATCCATACCAGTGTCCCCGACTATCTTGTCTGCAGTTTTTATTTCTATTCGGCAATTGATCTGTTGAACTATCGAATCAAAAAAGATGCGGATATAACGGCCGTTTCACATTATGGAATGACGACAATGTATCCCGGCTATCACCAGCTGTTTGCTGGACCAAATCAACAAGATTTTGATGAAATTACCGCCTATACAATTTATGTTACGTGCATGTTGGAATGGCTACGAGAATATATTCCGGCGGATAATGGCGTTGCACAAGAAGTTAAAAAAGGTATGGAAATTTGCTTTTTTTTGGGAATTTTAACAGAAATATTGGTAAAAAATCTGCTGACAAGGGAACCATTTTTCCTTAAGGTGGCTTTTTGCAACGAGACCTACACCGTTCGAAAGAGCTTCCAAAGTACCCCCAGAAACCGTTGCCAAAACCTGCAGAATGGCTCACCGGGCGACGTAGCACGCCTTTGAAGTTTTACAAATTGTATACAATTACGAAAACCAGTTTTGACGATTTAACACACAAACTTCAAAGGCGTGCTACGTCGCCCGGTGAGCCATTCTGCAGGTTTTGGCAACGGTTTCTGGGGGTACTTTGGATGCTCTTTCGAACGGTGTAGGTCTCGTTGCAAAAAGCCACCTTAAGGAAAAATGGTTCCCTTGTGAGAGTTTAACTTTGAATGAAAACACAGCGCGCCTATTCCTTTTTCCTTTTCAGTACGTGGATTACTGTAATTCGATTTTTTTGCGTACAATCTGTTGTTTTTTGGTGCTAATTGGAGATTAAACGCGCGATGTTTGAATCGAAAATTCGACGCCACAAACTGGGCGCCCGTTATTTTTCTTATTTGGCACATTTTTACCCACAAATTGCACTAAAAAATTGGATATTTGTCGTAGAAAATTTGGCAAAAATTCTTTGGGCACCGACCGATGTCGAAAACGCAACTTTTTGATTGAAATCCTGCGGGTTTTTTGCATGCCGGCTGGTCATATTTTTTCGCGTACAACTTTTGGCTTACTGTAATTCGATGATGCAGCCGTTTTTTTGCACAACTACAGTCAAATTTTGATGTTTTTCTCCAAAATTCTGACAAAAATCCTTTGGGCACCGGCCGGGATCGAACCCGCGATATTTGGATTGAAAATTCGTTGCGGAAACCATGGGCGCCCCTTTTATTTTCCAGCGCTGACTTTCCTTGCAGCCATTCGTTCTATTTTTCCTCGTATCTTGGCTATTTTTTAGTGATTTTCAAAAATTTAAAAATCACCAAATACAGAAAAATCTAAAGATTACGGATTACGGAATTTCTGAAAGAATTAACCTTACTAAAAAATTTTAAATGGCAATTTTTACTCAATTCCGGGATTTTTTAGTTCCATAAAAATTAAATTTCCCCCATAAATGTCCAGTTTCCTTGAATAAATAGCTAATTTTTTTCAGTGATACGTCAATTATTGGTAGTTGATCAAATTGTTCATAAGAGATGGAAGGAAAAGAAAACGGATTCGGTACATTGGGATATATATGTGAGAGGCGAGCCAGATATCAACAAGCACGTGTTCTCAACCGGAGCCGCACCTCTCCATTATTATAGTTGCAATCACGACACAACGCCGTATTATCTACCGCCACCAGCTGAAAAGCTCAAATACAGTCCAATTTTGGAATATGATGAGAATTTGGATTGCCTGACGAGGGAAGTCGAACCCGTCTCGATACTGCAAAAACCGGTGATTAATTGCGATATCAAAACGGAAATAGAAGCGGGTAGTGTTGATACGATAGATGAAGCGGTGGCAGAAGGAGAAAAGAAAAAGAAGAAGAAGGCAGAAGAAAAGACAGGAAACAATCCGGATACAAAGGAGAAAAAGAAAACGGAGGGAGAAACTGGCAACATCGAATAGAAGAAAAAATCCGGAGAAACAAATGGAGAAAAATGTAGCAATAAATGATTTGAATTTTATTTGTTTGTTGTTTTATAGGATTATAGGGGAAAAACGGGTTACGGGAGTCTTAAAATAGCCGAATTTGGATTTTCTTCTAATTTCCTGAACTGAAATTGTTTCATGAATTAGATGTAAACCCAAGGGTAGCCCTGTTGTGATTGATGTATACCTTGGCTAATTGCAGTTCAAATTCTTTTCAACTCGGACAGGACCTGAATTTTTCATTGAGACAAATCCTTCCTCTTTTTTTTAAAAACGATAACCATCTGCTTACAGGTGTCCTTCATTTGCTAGAAAATGAGTCAAATTTTATCGGTTAAAGGGACCCTCACCCAGTAGAAAAAAAATGTGAAAGTTGGGACCCGCCGACGCTAACTTTCACTGATTTTCAGGGTAAAAATTCTGTTAAAATTCATTTTGCTTATATTTTAGCTCATTTTCGTTCGTTTTTGTTATTCTTTTTTGCTGCTAAAGAATCTCCAGACGATGGCAAATTTTTTAATCCTAAGATTGTCAAAATTGGTCGAATATGAAGCTCAAAAAATTCAAAAGAAGATAAAAATGGCTCCCAATTTTCAATTTTATGATTTTTATTGTTTTCATTGGTTTTTTATGGTTGTAACTGTTATTTTATTGCTATTGAGGATATTTGCAATTTACTAAAACAGATTCAATGGAAAGAAACACAAAAAATACAAACTACAGTAATCCCACGGCGTTTTAATTTTTACTGGGTGAGGGTCCCTTTAAAAATTAACAAATTTTAATCTGCGGAATCAATTACAAACCAAAAGCAAAATCCCAAAAATTCTAAGTTTTTTTTGGTGAAAAGTGGTTCAACAAGCCTTCAAAAGTCTGTAATCCATCAGTTTCAAGTTGCGAACCAACGATCCTTCCAGTTTCAATTTCTCTAGAAGCCGCTTGATTGAGTATTTTTCAGTTTGACCGAAATTGCCAGCTGTGTAAATTTACATCAAAACCTCCTCCTATGGCTAAAAACTGCCAGCAAAAATACCAAACTTCCTCAATTTGTCCATGCGTTGTCAAAAATTTTGAATTGGAAATTGTTTCAGAAATTCTCCGAAAGCTTGGAGTCAATCAATTTTTATTGCTCCAGATTCTATGAACGCAACTGTTTCAATTTCCCTGTAAAACCCGTCTGATACAGAATTTTTCAGTGCTTGTTCATCGTATACAGTATAAAATGTCAATCAGTCAGCGTAAGTTTGTAATTTTGAGTTTAGAATTGTTTCAAAAATCCTTCAAAACCTTGGAAAAGCCCAATTTCTATTGCACCGCTGTAAACTTGCGCGTATTGCTTCAATTCCCCTTCAAAAGCCTCCTAACCCAAAAAATATCACGCTTCAGCGATTCGATTTTGCCTAAAATTACCAGTAAAAATCTGTTGTAAAATTTATGTGTGATGTGTGTTATGTCTGTCGCGTCATCATCGTCGACCCGCCGATGGCACCCGTTCCCGTGCCGCCCGAGGGTGGGTGTGGTCTCCCGGCGGTGTCACTACTGCCCCCATGCTGCCCCTTCATCTGCTACTCTTTGTCAGTTTCCTTTTCCATTTAAAGAAATTCTCAATAATTTTAGGTGGCAGCGTGGTTTATTCTCCCCGTTGAGCCACAAAATACGCCGCTCTTTCCTGTGGCTTGTGAGCTCAATGTTCTTATTGTTTTGGACAGGTGAGCCACCATTTTCTGGCTATTTTTCTCTTTAAATGAGGCAAATTCCCCCATTTTTCTTGTAGTTCCAGGGTAATTTCCCTTGGAAACCGGTTACAGTATCCCCCGACAGTAACAAAGAACCGAAATTGATAAGAAAGCGAGAAAAAAAACTTCTTTACACTGGATTTTTGGACTGGGAAAAATTACTGTAGCCAAAATACAGCATTTAGAAAAAATTGGATAAAGGAAATAGCTAGCTCTTATAAAGTTCTGATGAAACATTCCCCATTGTTCGTAAGATTTCTCCTGACCACAATTGTGGAACCGAAACAAACAATGTTTCGCTCCTGTTATATGAGAATGGTTCAGGGAACTTGGACTGATTTGCTCAAGATTTCTCAAGGGAAATACAGTTGTATTCCTAAAAATAAGGACAAAAATTCTAAAATATTTCGGATTTTCATAAGACCAGTCGCTTCGCGACTGCTTGCGCGCCTTACGGCGCGCCCCGCAAAAATTTAGGCCGCGGCGGGGATCGAACCCTGACCCCGCGCGTCTTAACCTGGACAAACAGACAGACAGACAGACACATTACGTTCTTTTATTATAGAATTTTGAAGGATTTTTTGGGGAAATTCGATATTTTTGTTGTAAACTGCATTGTTTACCGCCTAATAGCCTCAATTTTGAGACGCGATTCAAAAAGATTAGACGAAATATTTTCAATCGGACAAATGGATTGGAAAATTACGCGCAGTTCGATTAGCCGCGGTGAATGAGACCTTCGCTGCTGGAAAATTAGGAAAGCTTTGCTTCACATTTTCTATAAGAGGTTTGGTTGATAGTTGATGATTGATTCTATCGTTTGACCGTTCTTCATAGCATTCTTTACTGATATTTTACCCAATCTGCCTTTCTCATTGTATCTATAATGTTTCGGTTGTTTTATATGAAGTCAATCTGATAAGCTGAGGCGATTGTCATTGCTCCACGACCTTAGACTTATCGAGCTAATTAGGAAAATACTGTAGTGTACCGCTTAAAAACTCCAAGTTTTCTCAAATTCCTGGATACAACTAGACGGGAAATTTCTGCCCGCAAATTTCATTTCAAACAAAAATATCATCAAAACCACAAAATCTACATGAAGAATCGAGATAAGGTTTTTTGAATTGTTCATAAACTCGCTAAACCTGGAAATAACCGCATTTGGGAAGTTTCATTAGGTCTATAAAAATGGATTGCTATGATCGTTTTCCCTTGATACGATTTATGCGGGGCTGGACCTAATTCTCTCAATTTTTATAAAATACCGGAGTCTATCCATGTTTCATTTGAATATCGAATCCTTTCCAATAAATCTTCGGCGCCAGTATTGTGTGCTCGAGGTAAAGCAGGATTTTCCATGTTATAATTTGGCTATTTTAGCATCTGAACAGCTTCTTTCTAATTTCCGACGATTCAATTTCCTCCAAATTTCATTATTTTTTTACCCGCCGCACTTTTAGAATTTATTTTAGCTCAAATTTTACTTTCTGCCTTGACTAGAAATTCTGTTTTGCTGGCTTGTACCGAAACCGGGCGGAAAAAGTTTCAGCCACCCTCTAAAATAAAAATTTGACGACAAGGCTCACTGAATCCCGTGTTTTCAAATGTTTCTCCCAATATTTTTATACAAAATTTCAATTCCTTCCGTAGTCTCTTCGTATCAACTCTATTTCTTCTCTTCTTTCCCTCGATACTTATTTCTCTCTCAATTGCCCGGGTTGATTGTTGTTGTCATTACGAGTCCGACTGGTCTTGTTGTCTCTCTTTCTCTCCCGCCATAACCATCCTGAAGTTTAACATCGTTAATTTTAGAAAGGAAAGAGAAGCGCCGCCAACTGTGGGGCAATGTAAAACTGGGCAAAAACTGGGAAATTAATGGGGGAAAGCCGGGAAAGGGAAATGGGGAGAAATGACATGAAAAAACAGGAATGCTAGAATTATCGTTTACTGTTTTGAACAGAATTTATAAGAGGGCCGAAACAACACGGAGCGATGCATTTTGGCTCATCTAGAAAGATTTTATACAGTTCATAAAACATGCTACGTATTCTTTGTTTTTTCCCCGTTTTACCCCTCAAAATTGCTGGAAAAATATGTATCCAGCGAGGCTTCAGTTTTGATTTGATGACTTTCAATCTTCAAGGGGCAAACTGTAAACGAACCGGAGCTGAAATACCAAATTTGAAAAGCACCTGTGAAAATTTATCAAAATAACCTGTAGAATTCCTTTTTATACAAACCGGGGAATATAAAATTTAGATATGAACCCACAAGAAAATCGCATTCTATTATTTTCGAGTTTCATTACGATTTTATAATATTTTTAAAACTTGCTGAAATGTTCGTTCTAGTTCTGGATGTTCAATTCTCCTCAAAATATTCCCGTTCTCTATCTTCACCCTCTTTTTATTCAAGGTTACTGTAGAAAACCATGAAACTTCTTATGGTCACTCTGTTTACACAAAGAAATCCCCAAGTTACATAACGATCTCATACTGTTTTTGGCTGTAGTACAGAATCTTTATATAAAATTTCCATAACCTAGAATATTATTGAAGCTGGGTAGAATAGAACGAGACCACCAATCTCCCAATTGTCTAAGTTTTTGGGGAACCAACTCAGCCTTCATTATCAATAAAACCAATCTCTTGTGAATTTCTCGCATTTTCAAGGTTTTCCGTAGCCTAAAACCTGTAAAATATTGGATACCCATAGAATTTTCATTGCCATTGGAAAAAAAACGATTATATTTCACCTTTCTATAAAAAAATGTCATTGTAAACATAACTAAAAATTTTTTATTCTAAATCCCAAGTATTATTCAACAAAACAGAAAATTTGGACTTTCATCTGATTCGTTTTCACCTGCAACATCATTTTCAAATATTTCCCTATGAGTATATAATGTGCCCGAAAAGTAGAAAAATTGTTTAAAAGAAGGTTGCCAGTGGACATTCCCCCAAAAATATTTCCTCTTCGTATTTCCACACACTTTTTATTCAATGTTACTGTAAAAATAAGTAAGAAAAACTGGCAAAAGAGTCCCATAGCGACGGTAAACGGGCCTTTATCCCTAAAAATCCTATACGCTATTTATTTATTCTTTCGCGAAAGTGAGAGTACGAATTGAGTGAAAACAAATTGAGTGCCTCCCCAACTCCCGGCCAATTATTATTCTTCTCCCAAAACCTAATAAAATCCAATATTTTTTCAGATCAGATTCAGTAAAAGGCGGATTCAATAAATCTCGTAAATTTGTTATCGATGTCTCAGAGGAGCTACAAATCGGCCCGAATAAACATCGAGTGGCAATGATCGTCTACTCGGGAAACAGCTACCGAAGAGAAATATTCCGATGGAATTTTGCCAAAAGTAATGAAGAATTTGTACGAATCACAAATGGATTGAGAGCCATTGGAGGAACTACCAACACAGAAATTGTGAGTTTTACCCCTGGAAAATTGGACATTGAAATTTGAGACGAATTTTGTAGTTTGCATAAAACATTTTGAAAATTTGGAAATTGAAGAGAATAAACAAATCGTAAAAAATTGGGGGGAATTTCGTAGTTTACGTGAATACTTTTTTCAAACAAAAAGAATTTTTTTTATTTATTTTCAGGCCCTGGAAAAAGCCATCGAATTGATGGCCTCGAGAAATGCCTCAATCCCGACCCTGATCCTCCTTGTTACCGATGGGAGGTGGGTTTTCCTCTGAAAATTTGGCGAAATCACTAAATTTAAAGGTCTGCTGTTGATCCAAAGCCCGCTGGAATGAAATTACAACGGGAAGCAAATACTTGGATCTTTGCAGCAGCTACTGGAGATCCGGAAAAAGTTGACAAGTTAGTTTTTATGGGAAGGAATTGACTGCAAATCTATGAACTTGATCAAAGAAGGAAAGATCTAAAATATCTAGAAATTGCCACTGGAACACGAAAAAATTGGCGAATTTGCTTGGTCAATGATGGAGAAATCGGATTTTCCAATCGAAAACGTTTATAAATCAGAACTGAAACCATTGAAATTTCTCTTGGGGCGAAGCTAATTGCAATCAATACGCAATTGAGCGAGAAATATTGCGAATAATATGAGAACTGCACGGATTTACGACAAAAATAACCCAGTTTGGATAATTTCCATCTTCTGTATGGCATTCAATTGATTTCTTCACGCGAAATTTGCTTATAAAGCAAAATTGAAGAAGTCGACATTTTCCTACTTGTAAAATTATTCCCGCGCACCTGTATAGTCGGTTTCCAATCTCCTGGGCGATCGGTCTTGATCCACAGGAACACGCATTTTTCAATTTTGAAAGATTCTGAATGAAATTTGACGATTTTTGAAAATCCGCGTCCCTGCTGATCAAGCTCGAAATTGGAAACCGACTATAAAAATTATGTGGGTACTTGTTCTACAACGGGAATATCCTAAATTTTTGTCTTTTTATTCGCATGGAAGCAGTTACATTTCGATTTAGCCCAATGGCTATAAACCTTGCTAATTGCTATAATCCATCCATAGAACAAATATTATTCCCTCGTCCTTGTAAATGAAATTTTTCTGGCTATGAGGGTTTGATAAAATCAGATTCTATTGAAATGTAGTAATCGTAATAAATAATGGAATCGTAATAATCGTAAAGTTGAAAATGGAACCAACAGAGATAGAACAGATTGAAATCCTCTAAATTTCGTGTAGTTTGCAACAGATTTTAGCATTTTGAACAATTTAGCCACTGATACAATCCGAGAATGAGCTAAACCGTAGAAAGTTCTTTGGGTTCATTTGAAGAATATAATCCCAACTTGAAGATCATTTCATTGAATAAATATTTCGGCCTCCCACAAATTTTGTATTCCACTTCCAAGAAATGCATAAAGCCGCTTTATGGGGGAATCCCGATAATTCGAGTAACTCGCGATTTTTCAGACAAGAGCTCCTGGATATTACTGGAAATATCAATCACATTGTCCTTCATCGTGGACGAGAATTGGCTACGGATATTACCAAGAGATTATTGAGACAGGCACAGGAAAAGTGCCGGACGACGACAACAACGACTACCACCACAACCACGACGACGACCACTAATCCAATTACTGGTCAGTGTTTTATGAAGGGGATTTAGGGGAAATTATTCTTGAGAATTGCGATATGACAGAAAGCGCAGCGATAGAAAACAATTTTGGAAGAGATTTGTCCTAATTTTATGCCAAGTTTTTCTCCAAGTTCCGGAAACAAAACCTGTCCTTCTCATTTTCTGAGAATAGTTCATAATTATTTTGAATCCACGACCAACTGTAACTGCACAACGACGCATGGAGCCATCTTGCCAATTTGAACGCCCAGCAAAACATAATTTTTCCCATTTTTAGCATGATTCATTTCGGGTAAACGCATATTCACATAGACACAGTCAATTTTGACCAGTAATCCGGAGTTTTTAGATAAAATCATGGCTAATTATTGAAATATAATTTGTCATCACTTCCTTTTGTTTTTTTCAGTTCTATGGCTAATTTAGGCCCTTTATGAAGTGGTTTGCTCAATGTTTTCCAGTACAAAATGGGAAATAACCCCATGCATTTCTGAGAAGCCTAAAAATATCAAAATTATCTTTTTTTTTCTCAAAAAAAGCGGGTCGGAGAACAACTGGATTCCAAAGTCTTATAATTGTCAATCAAAGCATTCAATCAAATTTTTCTTCCTACTACTATTTCTTCTTCATTGTGACGTCGTCATTTTTAATTTATTATTCTGGGATAATTTTTGGTGCTTGTCCAGAATTGTCTTTTACCTGAAACTCTTTCTTTTTGTAAGTTTACTGAAACATGGAATCGCCAAAAAGTCGCTGTTTCTTCCAAGTTTATTTTTCTCCCTTCCCAATGGGAGCAAAACTCATTTTATCCGAGTTTTCCAGGAGGATTTCCAGCTTTTTTTACTTGAATTTATTTCAAAATAAGGAATTATACCATGCCTGACGACTTCATTGCGGAAATTACTTTGTTTTCTTTTATAAAAGACTCCCACAACATAAAAAATTCCGTCATTTTCAGGTTGCGAGCTGGATCTCGTCCTCGTCATGGATTTTTCCACGACAACCAATCCAATTTATCAATTTTATAAAGAAATGGCCGAAAGATTGGTGAATGCCCTGAAAATTGGACCACATTACACCCAGGTAGTGTTCTAAAAAAAGAAGGAAAGACGGCTTTTCAGGTGGCCCTGATATCATTCAGTACAGTTGGAAGGACAAGAGTTCGATTCAATTTGAAGAAATTTAAAGATTCCAGTGAGGTGATTCGAGCTATCAGGGATCAGAAGAGTACGGGAGGAACGACGGCACTTGGTGGGTTTTTTGAGTTTTTTTGAGGAATTTCCCTGGGTTTTGGTCGAAGTATAAAGGAATTGAAGTGGAATATGGACAATACCGTCCACCTTCGATTGATTACATAGAGAATTCGATAAAATTCCTCCATTTCGATAGATTTCTTCATGTTTTAGGCATTTTTTTTTTACTTTTTTGTCTTCTCATGAATCAATCTGACTCTGATCTCGAAAAAATTTTGCCAATTTACAATTCCCTCTCCTAAAATTGCGTAAATTCACGTCACAAGATAATCTTGAACCCCGGCTTATGGTTACGGTAGAATCGCATTGAAAACTCTTCAAAAATTGGCGATCTGGTGTTTTTTTACCGATCATCAATTGAGACAGAACGAGAAGAAAACAATCGGCAGACTTTTATCTAATTATTGAAACCTGATCCATGAAATCAAACCTTACCCATGAAAAATCAGTGCTATTAGCTAATTTTTCGTTTTCCCGTAGCCAAGCATCTACGTTCTCTTATCGCACAGCCAAATATCATTCGTAAAATCCATTTGAATTAAAAAAACTATCACAAAAGCAATCAAAAACACACACAATATCACTGTTTTCAACTTTTTCCAAATTATATAGCCCCTGAAACAGTTAGAGTTTCATGTAGAATTTATATGGGGTGAGAATATTCAGTTGCAGTCTGCGTAGAGTTGCAAATCTTCGATCAAAAATTGAGTAAAATGATCATTTTTGCCTGCGTTGAATTCCTTTTGTGGAGTGGACTCTGAAAATTGAACAGAAAAAGAACACTCATCACCTGACAGTAAAAATTCCCATATTTTATCTTTTCATCGAAATCTTGGCCCATTATTCAATTCATTTTGAGGAAAATATTGTGTTTCTGCTCTTTTTCGCACAGTTCAGCAGTTCCTTTTTCACTATAAAATACCGCTATTGAAATATAATTTTCTCTAATTCCCGGGATAAGGCAAATTTCAATCAAAATCCCTTTATTTCTGGCTAATACTTTAGAAAGATTTTGTGTTTACGGAATTATCAGCTCCATTTAAAAAAAAAGTAAAGTAGCAGTAATAAAACTCAAAAATACGGTTTTTATGGCCTTCAAGGTTTTTTTACAAGGGAATTTGGATTAGTTTATTGATGTTTCACACTCTTCGTGCTTTCCCCATCCTTTCGCCTTTTTTGTCACATTTTCAATTGAATTCCATTGGGTTCCCATCTATTTCAGTCCTTTTCCTAGTTCTAATCACGTTTGTACAAGTATTACACCCTCTCCCGACACTGATTCGTACTATATTTGCGCTGTTTTTGGGGTGGGGTTGACCCACCCAGCTGACCAAAAGGATCGCCGTCGTGCCGGCGCCGAGAGAAACCTGTTGCCACTTCCCTAAACTGATAGCACATTTATCACTTTTGTTTGATTTTGTTTTTAGACAGCGGTCATCAATCAAGACAAGGCGCGGGAGAAAAATTTGAAAAAAAATTTGACAGATTGCAGGAAAGGGGGACTATTTTTGGGAGACCAAATTCGTGACAAATCTAGAACGATTCTGTTACTGGGAATAGGATAAATGGCAAAGGAGAAACCTTTGGATTTTGCTCAAATTATTTTTGTGTACACGGACTATGGAACCCGCTACTTTTGAGATAAATAGAATTGACAAAACACAGAAAAAATCTCGAAAGAATTGGTTGGTATTTCTCTGGCAATTTCTCCTAGAATCAGGCTGCCAGAGCTTGTGGCATCAAAAATAAATAACAAACGTAGAGCATTGGAAAAATGGCTTTCAGGGGTACTTTCAAGGGCTGAAATGTTCTAGGAAAAGAGACGAATAAGTGGCAATTCCGTAATTGGACCAGGGATAAGTGGCGTGGAAAAAAAACATCTGAAAAAGGTTCAGGGAGAACAGCTTTGAAAAAAATGGTTCTACTGCCGGTAGCATCTGTTTTGAAATTAAATAAAATTGATGAAACATTCGAAAACAAAACAACTTTTTGAACAGCAAAAGATGACAAAAATGGTTGAAAATCAGGAGATTTATGAAGAACCGGCCTCACACGGAACGAACTTGTAACCGGTGATAGGATAAATGAGAAAGGAAAGACTTTCAGAATTCAACTTATTTTGGATCCACGAGAAAAACGAATTACTGCCACTTTTTCATAGAAAAATAAGTAAAAACCATAAAACATTGAAAAATATTACTTTTTCCTAATTTTCCGATGTTCTTCCAGGTATTTTTAATGAAAAAAATACGGAGAGTCAATATTATTCCTGGAGACTCATGAAAACTCTCAAAAATACCACTGATGGAATATTAAAAAACGCTTCAGAATAATCTCGTTTTCAGGCGCTGGAATCCACGAAGCCCTAACCCAGACACATGAAAAAGAAGGAGCTAGGCCAGGAATTGCTACAAGGGTAAGTTTCTCACAGTCGGAAAATATTTTTTTTACAGGTAATGGTCGTTTTTACTGATGGTTGGGTGAATAAAGGACCGGATCCTGAACAAATGGCTCGAGAAGCACAAGGACATGAATTTGAGATCTACTCCGTGTCTTATAACGTGAGTTTTTGGAGGGAAAAACTCATACATGGTGCAATGGGTAGGAGGTCATTCTGTGGTTCGACAGGTCCTGGTTCGAATCTCGGCGGGGGCAAATCATTTTTGCTTTTTTTTTCAGTAGAATTTTCATTGCAGGAAGCATTTTTCCCTTAATTTTCTCGAACTAAATTAAAATTCTACCAATTTTCCAAGTGGTATCAATTTAGTGATCGCAAGTGATCACAGTGAAAAGGCGCTGAACCGGTCTCCTTACTATTTTCCTTTGTTACCGCGTATAGTTAAAAAAACTCGTTATCATTTCAGGGAAAAGTAGAAAATGCTGTCAAGCCAAATTTGCCAACATTAGAATCAGTGGTCAAGGACACTGGCCATCAATTTAATGAGTCGAATTTCGATCAGCTGATACAACGAATCCGACGACGAAATGCTCCTTGTATGTGAAGAATTGATGAAATTCTCGTGTATATATTGTAGATATTCTTTTTCCTCATTTTTGTACCTCAAATTCTTTCTGAATAAAGTCTGTAAAATCTATAAATTCATTATAAACAAATTAACAAACAATATAATTAGAAAAAATAACAAAAAACCTATTCATCCATATCATCGGAAAGATCTCTTCGCGTCTCTTCTTCACTTTCTTCATTTGGAATTATTGCAAATGTTATTTGACGAATTTTTGCATCATATTCATATGTAACTCTGAAAAGAAGATGATTTTAATACAAAAAGCTTACTTTTTGCCAGGTAAAATGATATTTCCGCGTTTTTCATCACATTCAATTGGCATTCCTGTTTGATCATTTAAATAACCCTAGAAAATGATTAAAAACAGCAGAAGAAGCAGCAGACCATAATGAAAGCTCCAAGATTTTTATCAAATTCATTAACTCCAACAATTAGAAAAATTTCATCAAAATCATCGTGATGCAATTGAGCGTAGATAAATTTCTAAATTGATAATTGAAATAAAAATAAAAAGATCTCACCTTGACATTGATGTGAGCTTTAGAATTCATTCTTGGATTTTTATCGCGACATTCAATGGTAAGCTTTTTTCCATTATAGAGAGGAATTGTTTTAAGATCATCGAGCTCTAGATTTCGTAAGATGATATCGCGGGCACCGTAACCAATAAGCAGCGGCAATAATTTACTAAAAAAAATGATTGTCCATAGAAGATTCATACCCGAACTGACGATCAATGTGACTTGAACAATTAGCGAAATCAATGGTAATTGGAATGGTTAATATTCCTCCTAGAAACGTTGTAGTTTTAATTCCTCCAAGTAAAATTCCCATCAAGGTGGGCATCCATTTGGTGAACTCTAAAATCCACGATTAGTAGAAATAATAGAAGCTTACTCTGGCTGTGTCTCTCATCTAGGGAGCATAAAAATGATAACTTGATTGTTTCTACAGTAAACTTGTTCAAATGGCTAATCACCCATCTAATATCGTCTCCTTGAGCAATTTCTAATATGTTCTAAAATCAGAAAACATAAAATGACGAAATAAAGCAACTTACCTCATCAGCTCTAATAACAAGACGATAGTTGGTTATAGTATCTGGCTCAATATCAATTAAAATTGTCTGAAAATAGCTGATAAAACGAGTAGATGCACATTAGCTAACCACAGCAGCTTCGACTTTCTTTTTATTCTCTTCTAACTTTACAACTTCTGTGAAAAAATCCCTGAAAATGAAATTATTGCAATTTCCAGTAAATGTAAATAAAAAAAGAACGTACTTATTCAACAGGGCAAGAACTCGTCTATCTCTGCCAGATAGATTATCACAGATCATTTGCAACGGCTTTTGGCCAATTAAATTGTTCAAGCTCATTCTGAAACCACTTTGTAAGTTGTGAATATTGAAAGGAAAGACGGGAAATAGAAGAAAATAGAGGGACACTACTGACCAGCTTCAAATCTTATTCCCTAATTGCTTTTAGCTATTCCTATGGCTCATATTTTATTCTTATCACATTTTCGAAGCTCACTGCATATTTTTACAATAAGAAATAAGTGTACACATTGAAAAAGAAACAATAACAATATGTAGAATGCAGACAAACGAAGGAAACGACTAGATTTTATGGTTCTTCCATTTTTCTCTCTGTTGCTAGTGTTTTTCTGCTTCTGTTACATTTTCTTATGAATTTCAACTAGTCAAATTTATGAAACAAATTTTTTACAAGCTAAAAATGCGAAGCAATAAGTTTTCGGGGGAAGAAAGTGGCTAAAATAGGAAATTTTCGCAAGATTTGTCTAAAGGACTGCGCAGTTCCCGCAACGATTGTTGATACGCAGCGGCGCAATTCCTGCATTTTTCTTCTTTTTTTTCCTAATTTTCTCTAATTTTCAGTCTTTTCTACTTTTCACATTACTTCTGCTAGTCATGTTTATTTATTTTTTTTTCAGGTAAAATATGGCAGATCACGAAGAAGAGGAACAATTTGCTTCAGCAGAGTCGGGAGCTGCCGCCACCTATCCCAAGCAATGCTCTGCTCTTCGCAAGAATGAGCATGTCATGATAAAAGGACGGCCCTGCAAAATTGTTGAGATGTCTACTTCGAAGACCGGCAAGCACGGACACGCCAAGGTTCATCTCGTTGCCATTGATATCTTTACTAGCAAGAAACTTGAAGATATTTGTCCATCGACGCACAACATGGACGTCCCCTGTGTCAAGCGCCAAGATTACATCGTATGTTTTTTTTCTAGACTTATCTTACTTTCTTTTTTTTTAGTTAAAGGGACAGTCCATGCGTAAAACCGGCAGCTGCCGAGACATTACGGGTGCAGGCGCAACGAAAAATGCACCCATGCTAATTGGGTTGTTTATGCTAATTTTTTATCGTTTCTTTCACTTTCAACTACTGTTATAGATTTCCAACACTCAGAGCATTCTCTTGATATCAAACGACGGTAAAAATAAGCGCTATATCAAGCAAACACCACAAAGTTACACTTTTCAAAAAGTTTACACATATTTTGGTATTTTTAGAGCTAATATTACATTTCACACATAGTGTTAGGTTTCAATAGAACCGCAATTGAACGTAGAATATTTATCAATAAGAACAAACAGATAAAAAACAACGAAAAAGGTGAAAATAAAAAGATTTAGAAGTTATAATAAAAATTTGAGGGGTGACGCTACTTTGGCGCAATAATTTCCTTTCACCACTTTCACCAGAAATTTTTACGTCTGGACTGTCCCTTTAATGGCAATCGAAGATGACTTTTGTAGTTTGATGCATCCCGATAATTTTGAGCAGAAGGACGATCTGAAGGCCCCCGAGGGAGAACTAGGACAACAGATCCGGGAAGCTTATGAAAAAGCCAGCGCTGAAGGAGCCGATGTCTTGGTTAGTTTCATTTTTTGCCATTGATGTCTAATTGTACTGTTCAGGTCTCGGTCGTTTCTGCTTGCGGTGAAGAAAGTATTCTGGGCTTCAAGATGAGCACAAAGAATTCATAAATAAATTCAAAATAAACTGTTTACTATTTGTTTTTCTCGTTTGCAGTTTGCAAATGGTACATTTTATCAAGCTATACAAGAAGAAGACTGGAAAAGACAATCGCAAGGACAACCGTGATGTTCAGAAACTCCGTCGAGAATGTCATGATCTCCACTTTGCAGTGAGGTTGATCGCCTGCAAAGTGAGGATCATGACATCCATGCAGTCCCGCTACAACAATTGGTAGTGAAATAATTTCAGGGAGTTTGCCACCGTAAATGAGATAATTTCAGGGAGTTTGCCACCGTAAATGAGATAATTTCAGGGAGTTTGCCACCGTAAATGAGATAATTTCAGGGAGTTTGCCACCGTAAATGTAGGGACCGCAAAGTGAAAGTTAGATTTCACCGTAGTGCATTGATTTTGGTACCATTCGACAGATCTCATCGAAATAAGCAACTTTTGTTTTTAGAGTAAGGAAATTGCCCCACACAATCATGAGATATCCCCGTTTTTAGGAGCCGCATCGGAGCTTTTTTTTCCAATGAAATTTTGGTTGCGCTCTCTAGACCCAAGCCGCTTGGTCGCTTGGGCGAGTAGGGTTCGAGCGACTAGGGTTCGATCCCCGTCGGTGTCAAAAATTTTTGCTTTTTTGACTTTATATACCAAAATGCTCCCCATGGAGAGACTAGGCGAATGCTGTAAAAATTATAAAGATTGAGTTACGCATTTTGAAGAAAATTGCATAAATGAATTATAATTAGCGACGGCGCGCGCTTACTCTTCAAAAAATTGCTTATTTTGCAAATTCGACTTATAAAACGCCCTGGTAAAAAATTCAGCTAGAACAGATTTTGCTCATTTTTTGCCAGAAAGTAGCAAACATCATAACCAACCGAAAACACAAAAAAACTCGCTGGAACCAATCCAGATAAAGAAGCATGAGCTATTTTTACAAAATGAGAAAACTCAACAATCTTTATAATATGTTTTCTTATCAAATACTGCACTTTTTTTTCTTCTTTCTTTTTGTTTTATATAGCAAACAGTGCGGAGAAAATTATCAGACAAAAGAAAACTGCTTATTTTCGCAAAAATATCTTATTTGATTGCACTCCAATTTAGCAACTCCAAAGTGATATACAAATTTTCAGCTAGAACGGATTTTCCTTATTTTTTATATATAAATAGTACACACTATTTGCTATAAAAAGCAGCAAAAAACAGCCTGGAACCAACTCAAACAAAAAAGTTATGGCCAAAATAAGATTTTAGGATGCAATTTCTCATGTTTTAAGAAGCCTTTAAAGAAATCCGTTCTTTCTATTCGATTGTACGTTAGAAATTACCTATTGGGCGAAGGATTTAGCCCATAAAACCCCATTTCTAAGGAGATAGCCCTTCTTTTAAAAAAAAGACCAAAATTTCCTATCAAAAAGTGTCGCCTCTTTTTGGCGCGCGTTTGCGGTCCCTACGTAAATGAGATAATTTTTGAGTGTTCGCCACCGTAAATGAGATAATTTTCGAGTGTTTGCCACCGTAAATGAGATAATTTCAGGGAGTTTGCCACCGTAAATGAGATAATTTTCGAGTGTTTGCCACCGTAAATGAGATAATTTTCGAGTGTTTGCCACCGTAAATGAGATAATTTCGGGGAGTTTGCCACCGTAAATGAGATAATTTTCGAGTGTTTGCCACCGTAAATGAGATAATTTCGGGGAGTTTGCCACCGTAAATGAGATAATTTTCGAGTGTTTGCCACCGTAAATGAGATAATTTTCGAGTGTTTGCCACCGTAAATGAGATAATTTCAGAGAGTTTGCCACCGAAAATGAGATAATTTCAGGGAGTTTGACACCGTAAATGAGATAATTTTCGAGTGTTTGCCACCGTAAATGAGATAATTTTCGAGTGTTTGCCACCGTAAATGAGATAATTTTCGAGTGTTTGCCACCGTAAATGAGATAATTTTCGAGTGTTTGCCACCGTAAATGAGATAATTTTCGAGTGTTTGCCACCGTAAATGAGATAATTTTCGAGTGTTTGCCACCGTAAATGAGATAATTTTCGAGTGTTTGCCACCGTAAATGAGATAATTTTCGAGTGTTTGCCACCGTAAATGAGATAATTTTCGAGTGTTTGCCACCGTAAATGAGATAATTTTCGAGTGTTTGCCACCGTAAATGAGATAATTTTCGAGTGTTTGCCACCGTAAATGAGATAATTTTCGAGTGTTTGCCACCGTAAATGAGATAATTTCAGGGAGTTTGCCACCGTAAATGAGATAATTTTCGAGTGTTTGCCACCGTAAATGAGATAATTTTCGAGTGTTTGCCACCGTAAATGAGATAATTTTCGAGTGTTTGCCACCGTAAATGAGATAATTTTCGAGTGTTTGCCACCGTAAATGAGATAATTTTCGAGTGTTTGCCACCGTAAATGAGATAATTTTCGAGTGTTTGCCACCGTAAATGAGATAATTTTCGAGTGTTTGCCACCGTAAATGAGATAATTTCGGGGAGTTTGCCACCGTAAATGAGATAATTTTCGAGTGTTTGCCACCGTAAATGAGATAATTTTCGAGTGTTTGCCACCGTAAATGAGATAATTTTCGAGTGTTTGCCACCGTAAATGAGATAATTTTCGAGTGTTTGCCACCGTAAATGAGATAATTTTCGAGTGTTTGCCACCGTAAATGAGATAATTTCGGGGAGTTTGCCACCGTAAATGAGATAATTTTCGAGTGTTTGCCACCGTAAATGAGATAATTTTCGAGTGTTTGCCACCGTAAATGAGATAATTTTCGAGTGTTTGCCACCGTAAATGAGATAATTTTCGAGTGTTTGCCACCGTAAATGAGATAATTTTCGAGTGTTTGCCACCGTAAATGAGATAATTTTCGAGTGTTTGCCACCGTAAATGAGATAATTTTCGAGTGTTTGCCACCGTAAATGAGATAATTTCGGGGAGTTTGCCACCGTAAATGAGATAATTTTCGAGTGTTTGCCACCGTAAATGAGATAATTTTCGAGTGTTTGCCACCGTAAATGAGATAATTTTCGAGTGTTTGCCACCGTAAATGAGATAATTTCAGGGAGTTTGCCACCGTAAATGAGATAATTTTCGAGTGTTTGCCACCGTAAATGAGATAATTTTCGAGTGTTTGCCACCGTAAATGAGATAATTTCAGGGAGTTTGCCACCGTAAATGAGATAATTTCAGGGAGTTTGCCACCGTAAATGAGATAATTTCAGGGAGTTTGCCACCGTAAATGAGATAATTTCAGGGAGTTTGCCACCGTAAATGAGATAATTTCAGGGAGTTTGCCACCGTAAATGAGATAATTTCAGGGAGTTTGCCACCGTAAATGAGATAATTTCAGGGAGTTTGCCACCGTAAATGAGATAATTTCAGGGAGTTTGCCACCGTAAATGAGATAATTTCAGGGAGTTTGCCACCGTAAATGAGATAATTTTCGAGTGTTTGCCACCGTAAATGAGATAAGTTCAGGGAGTTTGCCACCGTAAATGAGATAATTTTCGAGTGTTTGCCACCGTAAATGAGATAATTTTCGAGTGTTTGCCACCGTAAATGAGATAATTTTCGAGTGTTTGCCACCGTAAATGAGATAATTTCAGGGAGTTTGCCACCGTAAATGAGATAATTTCAGGGAGTTTGCCACCGTAAATGAGATAATTTTCGAGTGTTTGCCACCGTAAATGAGATAATTTTCGAGTGTTTGCCACCGTAAATGAGATAATTTTCGAGTGTTTGCCACCGTAAATGAGATAATTTTCGAGTGTTTGCCACCGTAAATGAGATAAGTTCAGGGAGTTTGCCACCGTAAATGAGATAATTTCAGGGAGTTTGCCACCGTAAATGAGATAATTTTCGAGTGTTTGCCACCGTAAATGAGATAATTTTCGAGTGTTTGCCACCGTAAATGAGATAATTTTCGAGTGTTTGCCACCGTAAATGAGATAATTTTCGAGTGTTTGCCACCGTAAATGAGATAAGTTCAGGGAGTTTGCCACCGTAAATGAGATAAGTTCAGGGAGTTTGCCACCGTAAATGAGATAATTTTCGAGTGTTTGCCACCGTAAATGAGATAATTTTCGAGTGTTTGCCACCGTAAATGAGATAATTTCAGGGAGTTTGCCACCGTAAATGAGATAATTTCAGGGAGTTTGCCACCGTAAATGAGATAATTTCAGGGAGTTTGCCACCGTAAATGAGATAATTTCAGGGAGTTTGCCACCGTAAATGAGATAATTTCAGGGAGTTTGCCACCGTAAATGAGATAATTTTCGAGTGTTTGCCACCGTAAATGAGATAATTTTCGAGTGTTTGCCACCGTAAATGAGATAATTTTCGAGTGTTTGCCACCGTAAATGAGATAATTTCAGGGAGTTTGCCACCGTAAATGAGATAATTTCAGGGAGTTTGCCACCGTAAATGAGATAATTTTCGAGTGTTTGCCACCGTAAATGAGATAATTTTCGAGTGTTTGCCACCGTAAATGAGATAATTTTCGAGTGTTTGCCACCGTAAATGAGATAATTTTCGAGTGTTTGCCACCGTAAATGAGATAATTTTCGAGTGTTTGCCACCGTAAATGAGATAAGTTCAGGGAGTTTGCCACCGTAAATGAGATAATTTCAGGGAGTTTGCCACCGTAAATGAGATAATTTTCGAGTGTTTGCCACCGTAAATGAGATAATTTTCGAGTGTTTGCCACCGTAAATGAGATAATTTTCGAGTGTTTGCCACCGTAAATGAGATAATTTCAGGGAGTTTGCCACCGTAAATGAGATAATTTCAGGGAGTTTGCCACCGTAAATGAGATAATTTTCGAGTGTTTGCCACCGTAAATGAGATAATTTTCGAGTGTTTGCCACCGTAAATGAGATAATTTTCGAGTGTTTGCCACCGTAAATGAGATAATTTTCGAGTGTTTGCCACCGTAAATGAGATAATTTTCGAGTGTTTGCCACCGTAAATGAGATAAGTTCAGGGAGTTTGCCACCGTAAATGAGATAAGTTCAGGGAGTTTGCCACCGTAAATGAGATAATTTTCGAGTGTTTGCCACCGTAAATGAGATAATTTTCGAGTGTTTGCCACCGTAAATGAGATAAGTTCAGGGAGTTTGCCACCGTAAATGAGATAAGTTCAGGGAGTTTGCCACCGTAAATGAGATAATTTTCGAGTGTTTGCCACCGTAAATGAGATAATTATCGAGTGTTTGCCACCGTAAATGAGATAATTTTCGAGTGTTTGCCACCGTAAATGAGATAATTTCAGGGAGTTTGCCACCGTAAATGAGATAAGTTCAGGGAGTTTGCCACCGTAAATGAGATAATTTTCGAGTGTTTGCCACCGTAAATGAGATAATTTCAGGGAGTTTGCCACCGTAAATGAGATAATTTTCGAGTGTTTGCCACCGTAAATGAGATAATTTTCGAGTGTTTGCCACCGTAAATGAGATAATTTTCGAGTGTTTGCCACCGTAAATGAGATAATTTCAGGGAGTTTGCCACCGTAAATGAGATAATTTTCGAGTGTTTGCCACCGTAAATGAGATAATTTTCGAGTGTTTGCCACCGTAAATGAGATAATTTTCGAGTGTTTGCCACCGTAAATGAGATAATTTCAGGGAGTTTGCCACCGTAAATGAGATAATTTTCGAGTGTTTGCCACCGTAAATGAGATAATTTTCGAGTGTTTGCCACCGTAAATGAGATAATTTTCGAGTGTTTGCCACCGTAAATGAGATAATTTTCGAGTGTTTGCCACCGTAAATGAGATAAGTTCAGGAGTTTGCCACCGTAAATGAGATAATTTCAGGGAGTTTGCCACCGTAAATGAGATAATTATCGAGTGTTTGCCACCGTAAATGAGATAATTTTCGAGTGTTTGCCACCGTAAATGAGATAATTTCAGGGAGTTTGCCACCGTAAATGAGATAAGTTCAGGGAGTTTGCCACCGTAAATGAGATAATTTTCGAGTGTTTGCCACCGTAAATGAGATAATTTTCAGGGAGTTTGCCACCGTAAATGAGATAATTTTCGAGTGTTTGCCACCGTAAATGAGATAATTTTCGAGTGTTTGCCACCGTAAATGAGATAATTTCAGGGAGTTTGCCACCGTAAATGAGATAATTTTCGAGTGTTTGCCACCGTAAATGAGATAAGTTCAGGGAGTTTGCCACCGTAAATGAGATAATTTTCGAGTGTTTGCCACCGTAAATGAGATAATTTCAGGGAGTTTGCCACCGTAAATGAGATAATTTTCGAGTGTTTGCCACCGTAAATGAGATAATTTTCGAGTGTTTGCCACCGTAAATGAGATAATTTTCGAGTGTTTGCCACCGTAAATGAGATAATTTTCGAGTGTTTGCCACCGTAAATGAGATAATTTTCGAGTGTTTGCCACCGTAAATGAGATAATTTCAGGGAGTTTGCCACCGTAAATGAGATAATTTTCGAGTGTTTGCCACCGTAAATGAGATAATTTTCGAGTGTTTGCCACCGTAAATGAGATAATTTTCGAGTGTTTGCCACCGTAAATGAGATAATTTTCGAGTGTTTGCCACCGTAAATGAGATAATTTTCGAGTGTTTGCCACCGTAAATGAGATAATTTTCAGGAGTTTGCCACCGTAAATGAGATAATTTCAGGGAGTTTGCCACCGTAAATGAGATAATTTTCGAGTGTTTGCCACCGTAAATGAGATAATTTCAGGGAGTTTGCCACCGTAAATGAGATAATTTCGAGTGTTTGCCACCGTAAATGAGATAATTTTCGAGTGTTTGCCACCGTAAATGAGATAATTTCAGGGAGTTTGCCACCGTAAATGAGATAATTTTCGAGTGTTTGCCACCGTAAATGAGATAATTTTCGAGTGTTTGCCACCGTAAATGAGATAATTTTCGAGTGTTTGCCACCGTAAATGAGATAATTTCAGGGAGTTTGCCACCGTAAATGAGATAATTTTCGAGTGTTTGCCACCGTAAATGAGATAATTTTCGAGGAGTTTGCCACCGTAAATGAGATAATTTCAGGGAGTTTGCCACCGTAAATGAGATAATTTCAGGGAGTTTGCCACCGTAAATGAGATAATTTCAGGGAGTTTGCCACCGTAAATGAGATAATTTCAGGGAGTTTGCCACCGTAAATGAGATAATTTTCGAGTGTTTGCCACCGTAAATGAGATAATTTCGAGTGTTTGCCACCGTAAATGAGATAATTTTCGAGTGTTTGCCACCGTAAATGAGATAATTTTCAGGGAGTTTGCCACCGTAAATGAGATAATTTCAGGGAGTTTGCCACCGTAAATGAGATAATTTTCGAGTGTTTGCCACCGTAAATGAGATAATTTTCGAGTG